>JAJMFN010000303.1:0-201151 GCA_030574735.1 Hansenula sydowiorum
ACGAGTGTTCAATTGAGCTTATGGAAAGATATCTCGTTTATAATAGCATTTTTGTCAAGGATGTTGAGTCAACCCAATCATATCCGATTGATTTGATTCCTTCCCTCTCTTTCTCTTTCCACTAGAGGTATCTAACCAGACATACCCAAAAATGCACCGTCTTAGGACCAGTCTCTGAATTGAGGAATCTGATGAATGCGGAGGACATGAGTGTTGATGTTGTTGTACTATGTGTTTAAACAACGAGATGATTGTACAAGTTCTGGTTAAACAGTTTCAGTTCACATTTTGCTAATGGCTTTAAAAGTTTTTCTGTTTTGGACGTCGGAGTACTACGACCCAAATTATTGTGGGGGGAGGTTGAGCCTAGCTAGGGTGGTGGACAGAAGCTGGTCAGGAGCTAGGCAGGAGCTAGGCAGAGAGAAGGGATTTAGGCAGAGAGTCACTCCTACAAGAAGGTAGACTGCCCGATTAGGAAGTGAGTGTGCAATCATGTGGGCATAGTGTTGCTAGACTTCCCAATACGGCAGTGAATGTGTATCTGTATGTCTATAGATTATCAACAGTGTCAATAAAGCCCCAAACAACTCCAATTTTTTTCGTAGAGAAAGCCATAACACAGTAGACTCCATCGACGCTTAAACAATACACATAATAGCAGTATAAGCTACTAATACTATACCAAATCTCCATTTCGCATAGTTTCTGCTTAGTAAAATCGCGCTTTTGCGAACAAGAAGACAAGAAATTTCAAACAAGGGAATTTTGATCTATGGAAATTTCAAAGAACAAGTTAAAATTGAAAAAACAACAACACATTCCATTCATTAAACCAATCTTTGTGTCTTTCAATTTTATTTCGTGTTGGAACAAATAATAAGAACAAGACCTTATCTCCAATAATCAATTTCCATAAGTTTTGTTGTCTCTTTTAAATATACCAATCTTTGCCCCTATTCAACTTATATTCCAGATCTTAACATCAACTATTTTTTTATAAAAAGCCATAGTCAAGAAATGAACGTCACAGTATCCGCCACCACTACAACATCCATCGCTATTCAAGATATTTGGAACTCCACTTCAGATGTCGTTTATCGTTATCTTGTTGTCATTTTGACCTATATGGAATTAGTACCTGGTGGTTCAATTGTTGTACGTTATATCAAATCTTCACATAAAAATGATCCAATTCGTACAATATTTGAAATTGCTTTATTAGGTTTTGCTATAAAATATTTTACCACTGCTAAATACGAAAGATCCAAGAAGGATTATGTTAAATTGAAAAAAACCGAAATTGATGAACTGATTGATGATTGGATCCCAGAACCTTTGGTTTTAAACGTCACGGCAAAAGAGCAATGGCAATTAGATACAATTCCAATTGTCGATGGTCCAGTTGATTCCAAAGTTAAATTGGTCAACGATGATGAAACGTATTTAAATTTCGCTTCGAACAATTTCCTAAATTTTGGTGTTAATCCAATAGTTAAAGATGAATGTTCCAAAGTCATTCATAGTAATGGTGTTGGTGCATGTGGTCCACCAAATTTCTACGGGAATCAAGATATTCATATCAAATTGGAGAATGATTTGGCAAAATTCTTCAACGTTGGTGGTGCTGTTTTGTACGGACAAGATTTTTGCACTGCAGGTTCGGTATTACCAAGTTTTTTGAAAAGAGGTGATTATGTCATTGCCGATGCTTCAGTTAATGTTGCTATTCAAAAGGCTCTTCAATTATCAAGATGTGAAATTTATTGGTTCAATCATAATGATTTAGATCATTTGGAACAAATATTACAAGATTTACAAAAAAATGTATTTAAATATGAAAAACCAATTTCAAGAAAATTTATCGTTACTGAAGGAATTTTTCAAAATTTAGGTGATTATCCAAACTTACCACGTTTAGTCTCTTTGAAAAAACAATATAAATTTAGATTATTCTTGGATGAATCACTTTCATTAGGTGTGTTGGGGAAATCTGGGAAAGGTCTTGCTGAACATTTTGATATTGAACGTTCAGAAGTTGATGTCACCATAGGTTCAATGGCTAATGCCTTTTCATCATCTGGTGCATTTTGTATTGGTGATAAAGTTATGTCTTATCATCAAAGAATTGGAAGTATGGCGTATTGTTTTAGTGCCTCATTACCTGCATATGTTGCAAGAGCCACGTCTGTTGCTCTAAGATTATTGACTGATTCACAAGATCCAACCACTGGAAAATCATCAATCATTAGTAAATTACATGAAAATAATGAGGCATTATACCATTTCTTCAATAAAGATAGAAGATTATCAAAATTCATTAAATTAACCTCTGGTGAACTTTCACCAGTTTGTCAAATTAGATTAAATGATGAATTAAGAACAAAATTATCATTCCCAATTTCATACACTGGTAAAGGTTCAGAAATTGAGTATAAGAATAAAAAGGGAATTTCTGATAAATTTGTCGAGACTTTCAACTATGAAAATTTGATTTTACAAAAAATCATCAATTTATCCAAAAAGGAAGGTATTTTAATCACAAGATCGTTATTCACAATTGAACAAGAGGCATTACCAATCATTCCACATTTGAAAATCCAATCAAATGTTGATTTCCAAATAAAAGATGTTGAAAAGGCTTATAAAGTTGTTTCCAGGGCAATTTTGGATACTTTAACCGATTTGACTGTTGAATCATTACATGCTTTAAAAGAGCTATAGACATTTGATTCCCATACATCAAATTCAACGTTTAGAGTTAACTTATATCTATTTAATTCATTTAGTTCTTAATATAATAATTTCATTTCATTATAAGGAGTAGTTGTTAACATTTTGATCTCGGTGTTAACCGTTTCCCCGTGGAGGTACTTGACCGTTGGAGACAAGTTTTGGATAGCTGATGAACATATAGTCAGTAGATGATACTGTAGATAATAGCGTACTCAACATATATCTAGAGACTAATCAAATGAACAAAAGTTTATACAATTATCCATTTCTGATCTTTTGTTGGAAAAGATGCGGTAGTGGCCACATTAATTCGCTGGTCTTGAATATCCGTCTTAATGGCTGTGTTTTAAAATAAAGAAGTTTTGTATATAAAGAATTCATTTGTCGTTATTTCTAAACTAGAAGTGAAAGGATCAGTATTGTTTGTTTCATATCTTGTTACTCGTTCACTGTTCAATCGTTGGATTCCACATAGTTAAAGACTGAAGCTGTATACTGTCACAAACTTGTTTCACACTCGTTTTAAATAAAGGATCAAGGATCAATACACACGTTACGGAACTGAAAAAAAACAACATGGGATTGTTTAGAAAAGATTCAAATGCCTCACAGGGATCTGGAGGGTCAGGTGGTTCCAAGCCAAAGATGAAGATCACCAAGGATGATGAACAAAATTATAAAGTTCGTACTGGTTCAGTTCATGATCCAATTTTACAAGCTGTTCATGAGGCGCAACCTTTTGAAGAAAATTATCTACAAGTTCAACAACAAGGAGCTCCACAAAGACAGAGTTACAATATGATGGCTGCTAATGGTGGGATGTATGATGTTTTTGGGAGATCCATCAATCAACCAGACATTTCCAACCCAACAAGATCAAGAGATGAAAGACCTTTGGATACGATTAGAGGATTTGAATATTCAATAAGTGGTGATATGAGTTATAAAGATCGATTAGAAACCGATTCTTTAGGATTTAGAGTACGTAACGATTTCCCAAGATTTGGAGATGGGAATCCATATGGTAATAACACCTCAAGTCAACCTTTTGGTAATGGTGGTGGTGCTGCGCCAATTCATAATTTTTCAGGTGATCAACAAGCTTTTGAACAAGGTGTTTATGAAGCACCAGAGAGGAAAGTTGAGGCAAAGAAGAAGAAGGGACTTTTCGGTAGAAAGAAGAAATAAGGAGCTGGATCTACTTCATTAGCTCCACGGTTAGTTGAACAAGGTGTAACAGGGTGATTTTCTTTTTCAATTCTAGACAAACTTTAGTTTTCTCTATTTTTATGATTTTTTTTTTATATAACTGGTATGATTTTGTATATCCAGTTACCATATATTTTATTGTTGTTGCCATATCACTGTAGTCAAGTTGTACCTGAGCATCACGTGGAGAATTGTTGGAGTTGTTGATGCTGTCAGATGTATGAAGATCGTTGCAGTACAGCCTCATAATGGTACCTCCAGCAATGGAAACAGGGTGATGTGCTATAGCTGGTGTGTACAAGGATGATAGACTGAACAGTGTTATTACTTGTTACTATTACTTGTTACTTTACTATTGTTCAATAAATACAACGATTTAGATCAAAATTGATAATGGTTCTTGATTTCCACGCGTTAGATGGAAATATCTTCTCGGTTTAACCATTAATGAAGTACTAGTTACACCATCTACAACCCACTGGCCACCATGAAACGAGAGACAGTACAACAACACAGTAATGTAGACGAGAGAAATACACCAATAATCAATACATCAAAGCTTTAGTAAATAATCTACAAACTCATAATTTGCTATAATTAGATGTCGGCCCCAGTTTATTGTTTCCCTTCGCGAAATGTCAAATACATCGCAAGACATAAACATAAAATAGTGAAATATTGCACATTCCTCTCGCTTTCTCTTCACTTTAGCCTCATAGACGAGTAATATACACACCACCAAGGATGTCTGTTCCTAGCATGATGGACCTGGACTCTCAAGAATCCGGCTTCAGTGGGAAAGATGAGATATCAATCTCATACCTTTCTCAAACAACAGCATCTTCAGAAGATTTAAAGAATGATAGCGATTCACCTCGTTCCATTTTCTTGGATTCCTTGAGACAAGACTTCCAAATACAAGAGTCCAATAAGCAGCTACAAGACGATTTCTTGGAAAGTTATCACATTGCTCATGAACGTTCCCAAATATCAATGATACCCATTTTTAACATCCCCTCAACGTTCGACCATACCAAGCATATTAATGGTGAATATTTGGTGATAGATATAGGAGGCTCTACAATCCGTATAGGGATGATTGATTTCAATAACAAGTGTGGTAAAACCTATATCAAATTTCAAAATAAATGGATATTGAAAGAGGATGAAAAAATTATAGATTTGAAATTTTTCCAAACATTAGTCAAGAAAGTTATCAAACAAATCGAGTTCCATTATCCTCATGGTGATATCACCAAGAGAAGATGGGAAATAGGTATGACTTGGTCCTTCCCCTTGAATCAACAAAATGAAATAATCACAATGGGGAAAGGGTTCCATATAACTGAAGAAGTGTTGAATATTGGACTGGACTCGTTAATATCGCAAGAATTTGTCAAAATGGGGTTCCAAGTGGATGTTAATTCAATAATCAATGATTCCATCGCTGTTAATCTCTCAGGTTTGATAAACGCTAGAGATTTCCAGTCTCAAATCTCATTGATCTTGGGGACGGGATTAAACAGTTGTATTACATCAAATGACAACAATTTAATCAATACTGAATTGGGATTTTTCGGGAAATTGGCAAATGTCACCAAGTATGATGAATTATTGGATAATCGTTGGCGAAATCCTCATTTCCAAACTCCATATATACATAATGATGACTCGGGGAATGGGAATGTTTTCATGCCCTTGGAGTTTTTAACTTCGGGGAGATACATCACTGAAATGTTGAGATTGATCATGATTGATCTCATCCAGCAGGATCTATTGAGTTGTTTCGATATAAGGCTATTCAACGAGCCTTTTTCATTACATGGTGGGTTTATTGTAATTTTCAATACTAAGAAATCTCCAAAAGATATTCAAACCGATCTTGAAGAGCAGTATTCCATAGAGGTCACGTTTGATGAGATTGACCTATTACAATCGGTCATTGATATCATATTGACAAGAAGTTCCACTTACATCGCATCTTCAATCAGTGCATTATCATCCTTTGTGCATGAGGACAAAGACCACGAGGACAAGATCAATGTCAACTATATAGGCTCTTTCCTGTATCATTGTGAGGAATTGCAAGGCAAGATCAAAGCACAGTCGCAGGGGAGAATAGTGCTGAATCACATTGATGATAGTTCTCTGCTGGGAGCTGCCGTTGCTGCGTGTATAAGGTCTCACGATTAATGAAGTTTAGATATAGAGACTGATTGTAGTTCCTGTTCGCGAAAGATTACTTCTAGTTTAAACAAGTCTCAAGTCTTTGGGCTTCTTCTAAAAGACTTTTAGAACGATTCAACAAGAAATATTTGTTCTTGGATTGTTTGCGCTGGGTTTCAATCAATTAGTCTGGCTCTGAGTGGGTTCATGTGTGGTGCTGGTCTTTTATAATGGAACACAGCTTTGATTTGACGGCTGATCGACTACACGTTCACGATGCTGTTAAAGGTGAGTTATTCCACTTTGTAATAACAGATGGGTCAACTACTAACGATTCATCAGGTCTGATATGGGCCATTTTCTTCTACAGAACGTTTGGATCGATAGAACCTCTGACTTCAGAGTTCTTGGATGTTCCCTATGTGAGTATGGTGTGATATGTGCCAATTTGCTTTTGTGGAGAGACTAACCAGAAGGATTAAACTATAGCCATATTTCGATTCTCCAGAACTTGAAAGTGAGATAGAGCAGAAACTTGACCAGTTGTTATCGAGAATCGACTCTGATATCTCAACTCCCATATTATCATCTACTTCAGTCACATCAACTCCCTTAGGATCCCCCGGTGCAATAAGACCATTCACATTAAGTTCGAGCAATAATAGTAATCCTTATTCAAATTATAAATTCACAGATCCTGAAACATTACGACCACTGAGTGAATTTGACGAGCAACCTTCATCTTCGTCAATTCATAGTTTGAACGCTGTCACTTCGAATAAATCAGCTTTAACCAAATCTCCAAGCTCGGTCCCTACAACCAATTCAATAGCACAAACAATGACATCGAGAAAACAAAACTCATCTTCATCTACAAATCATAACATCAGTACTAATGCCAAATTTGGTCAAATTGCAATCAAATTTTATGAACGTAAAAAATTGAAAAAACCAACTTGGTTTGGTAAGACTGAAGAAGAAATCAATTGGGAAACTTGGATATTCAACATAAGAGTCATATCGATTCCAAACAAGCAAAGCATCGACAATGATTCGAATCCAACTCAATTCATTGAGAATTTACAAACGGTTTTCGAAACCACAATATGGGATATTAGTGAAAAATGTGATGAATTTAAACAACACATCCCCATAATCACTTCGACTGAGTTATTCCCGTTCCCTTATACAATATCAACATCTCATGGGAATAATGATAGTTGGAAAGAATTCATAAAAAAAATGCTTAAAGATCCTATATATTAATCTCATACGCTTCTAATATGTATAAATTTAATCATAAATTTGACTTGGTGAGATGAGAATCACCATTAACCAAAATACAATCCCCAAAAGCGATAATAGGATCAATCTGTAATTTCCTAGCAACACCCAACACTTCATCATCATAAGCACCAGGTTGGAACCAAACACCTTTAATCTTATCGCCCAAATGGTTTGTCTCCAACTCACTCAAAACACTCTCAGACACCCTCGGCGGTGTGATGAAAGAGATACTAACACCATCATTCTTCGGATACTTGGCATCAATGGTCTTGAGTGCCAATACGATGTCTTGTGATGTTGGAACGTGAAGAATCTCAGTTGCTGAAGGATGGATCGGTATCACTGGTAATTCACGGGCCAAGTACCAATTGAACACTTTGAACCCAAATTTCGATTCGTTGGGAGTGGCCCCGACGACGGCATAGACTCTTGAAGGACTGAAAAAGGATTTGATTGACATGATTTAGTTGTGGTGATGGAATTGTGGTTGTTTATTGAATGAATATGGTTTTCCCCATACCTTTTTTTTTGCCAACACTATTAAGATTGCGAATAAACAGATCTCGAGAAATTCGAAAAATATCTACGAATAAACAAAGCAAAAAAAAAATTTGTTATTATTACAATTTCCTACTGTTCTCTTAGTTCTTTGGCTTCTTGGATGGGGGTTCCTCGTCATCATCATCGCCATCACTACCAGGAGCATCACTATCAAATTCTTCTGCAACATCTGAATCGGAATCTGATGCTGCACCATCGTTGAAATCTTCATCTGGACTATCATCATCACTTGCAGATCCCATATTAACATCTGAATCTGAAGAGTCCATTTCATTAGCCAGCACGGCATTGATTCTTGCCTGTTGTTCAATCTCATCGTTTTTAACTTTAACACCTTTCCCTTTCAAAAACGATTCCAAAGTTTGTTGTTCATCTTTTGTTATATTTGCAAATGTATGAGATGTACCCGTACCTCTTAAATTAACTTCCAGATCAAATGTACGATTCGAAGTTAACGAATCACCAGCTCTTGAAATTGAAACACTTGAAACTTCACTATATGGAATATAAACTGTTGGTTTAGTAACGAAAAGGAAGTTATTTTCTAATAGATATAAATAACCTTCGTTAACTTTTAAAGAACAACTCACAGCTGCTTGTCCATGTTTTGATGTGAAACTTCCTGGAATTATAATACGACGTTCTGTTAATCCTCTGAAAACATGACTCAACACTAAATGAGTTTGTTGATCATATTTTTTATTCAAACGTCCTTCGTATTTTTCTTTAAATTCCTCCTCTTTAACATTGATTTCTAATTCCAGTTCTTCATCTTTCGAGAATTGTAAAACCAAGAATGGATATGGTGTATTACCTTGTCTCAGAGGTGGATTGACTTGTATAACCATCAAATGATGTATATCATCTGGTTTTGGTAATGAAAATATTCTTTCAACTTGTTTATATTGTATTTTGTGATCATAAGTTTTACCTCTTAATCTTAATGAACCTGGATACATTTCAACATCAAAACGACCACGAGGTGTTAAAAATAAGATATCGTTAAATGAAGCCAATGCATCCCCAACAACTTGACCAATATCAGCTTTATCTTTCAAGCTTTCATAAAATGCAGAAGCTGCAGTTTTCTCTTCACGTTCTTCCTCAGGAACATCGTCATCTTCATATGGAACTGTACCTGGAACGTAAAATCTGACTTCAACTAACTCATCACCTGCAAAATCACCACCTTGCAGAGGATCCATATCAATGGCAACTTCATTTTTAGATGCCAAATTTGAATTTGAAATTTGAGCAAATGGAATTTCAAAAGCTGGTTTACCACTAACATTGAAAATCAATTCGTTTCTTGCCAAATCGGTATTCCCCCAATTCCAACCTCTTAACGAATGTTCCCTATGATCTAATTGTATGTTGAATAAACGTTGTAATTCATTCTTCAGTTGGTTGTAATCTTGTACATCAAACCCATCCAGCTTCACAACACCTTTGTTTTTGGTCTGGATCTTTATTTCAAACCCTCTAGAGCCTCTACTCCATTGAGCTGACGATAGCTCTTCGGATGGTAGCAAGAATGGTTGGGTCTTATTAGCTGAACCACCAGTGGCAGCAGCTTTCCAACCTAGCCCGGAATCAGCAATACGGAAACGGCCAAAAGCCTTGGATTGGTTCAAGTAGATTCTTTCAAAATCCAAGTTAGACATCTTAGCAAAAATGAACTTTCGATAGACTCTATATTCTATGTCAAGTGTGACGAGTTTTGGCTTCAAGTTGAGCTTTTGTGCGATGCGCTTTTAATAAATTCTAAACGCGTTCGAAATTCAGTAGGGTTATCTGTGGTTTAATATACGTGTCAGTAAATAATGGTATAAACTATTTGAAACTAACGTACAATTAATACTATTATGGATGTTCAACTAATAGATAAAAGTACCTGGACTCTGCACCTATTATATACTTTATGGCTAAATTTTCAGTCATGAAACATAATTAAAAGCCATAATCCGAGATCTTTTCCACCGATTACCTTCAACTGTTTTGTCAACAAGCCTAATAATATCACTTCTGTCGTGATTTTATAATCCAATGTGCTGAGAAAGCGTTCTGTGCGTTCTAGATGGGCCAATTAGAAGTAAGCAAACTCGATATATTTCTTCTTGATTTCACCGTCTTTATAATTCAATCCAATTCGACATTCATAACCTTTTATTGGAACTGACAGTGTATGAGATAAAAGGCAGATCAATAGTTAAAATGTTTATCTTTAAATTCTTTGATATTTGCACCCATTTATCAACCATAAGAACATTGAAAAACTGTAATTTACGATAAGATATCGAATATAAATAAGTGTATATTTTGCTCAGCATTACAATCATGAGTGTGTCATATTATGGCAACATTGTTCTATCATATATAAGGGTTTCAAACATCTTAAAAGGTAGATTCAACACCTTTCAGGAATTCAACCAATCCGATTGCACCTGGATCTGGGATATCACTTGAATCACCAACATATGAAGCTCTACCGAATTTGGCTTCGATAGAACCTGTTGACTTAGCACCTTTATCAGCAGCTTCAACAGCCTTATGCAAGTCATTAGATTTGGAGAATTCTTTAACGAATGGTTCTAGCGCATCAATAACAGTTGAAGCACCTGGTCTGGCTCTGGTGTACTTGTATAATGTATCCAAGGCACTTTCCAAGGCTTTGGCAAAGATTTTGGCATCAACAGCAGTGTCTTTGGAAGCATTTGAAATAATACCATGACTTAACCCGGAAATGAAGATAGAGTATAACCCACCACTGGTACCACCCATGTAACTCTCCACCAAGTCACTGATCTTGTGTAAAGCTTCAGATAATGAAGTTTTTGGTAGTTTGGACAAGTTTTCCACTATACCGTTACCACCAGAGACTAGGGTTGTACCACAATCACCATCACCAACTTTGGTATCTAGTTTGGTGATTTCAGGTTCAGCTTTAACTAAAGTTTCAACACCACTCTTCAAAAACTTGGAGAAATGGTCAAAATCAAAAGTACCAGCTTGTTGGATGTTATCACCACCTTCTTTAATCAATGAAGCATCATATTTTGGAGCAGGGGTATTGGATTTCTTTACTGGCCAGCCAGAAGCTTCGGTCTCGGCATCCAATAGATCAACAACGGATTTGACACCTGATGGAGCAGCTTTGTTAGCTTTTGTGACGTTTAATAAAGTGACTGAGAAACCTTCACCATCTAAAGCGGTCATCAAAGTACCACTATAGGTACGAGATGGCACAATGTTGTATTCTGATTTCAACAAATCTGAAGCGACAGCAGTGATACCTTGTAAAGTCAAGTTGGCAACACCACCCAAGTTGTTAACTAGTAGGACAACTTCGTCATCTTTATCGAATTTAACAAAAGCACGGTCTTTATCGCTTTGATCCAATAGTTTTGGCAAGATTTGAGACTTCAACAAGTCCTTGACAGATGGGACAGGACTTAGCACTTTGACACCTGGTTCATTATGGATACCCATACCCAATTCCATTTCATTGTCTTTTAATGATGAGTCGAATTCTTGGCCTGGTACTTTGGCATGTGCTAATGAAGAGCCAATAGAGACCAAGTTGTCGTTAACAGCAGTGGCTAGTTTAACAGCATCTTGTAAAGTGTGTTTTTGGTATTCGACATAGGCACCCAAGATCTTGTGAACAAAAGTGGTACCGGCAATGGCTCTTCTACCAACCAACCCACCTTTGGAACGGCCGACAGCGACATCATCACCAACAACGAAAACTTCCACATTGTATCCTAAGGCACGAGCTCTCTCACCAGCTAACCCGAAATGCAAGACATCACCAGTGTAGTTTTTGGCAATCAGTAGGACACCTGGTTTATCCTTGCCGATCACTTTGATACCGTTCAAAATCTGTTTGGTACTTGGAGAGGCAAACACTTCACCAGAAACAGCACCGGTCAATCCACCTTTACCAACAAACCCAGCATGGGTAGGCTCGTGACCAGCACCACCACCAGAGATCAATGCGATTTTGCTGGACTCCTGGTCCCTGAAAATCACCTTGTCCTCCTTGATGTAGGTGAGGTTAGGATTAGCTAAGGCAAGGCCCTGAAGGGCTGTTGCGACTGGTTGTTCGACGTTGAAGTATTTTGTCATTGTGTAGTTTGTGTGTAGTTAATTGTCTGGTGAGAGTAGTTGTAGTGTATCTTTTGAATAAAGGGAAAGCGATGAGTTTATATATGATCAGCTGAGCTTCTCCAAAGTTGCGGTTAACGAATCCAACAATGCACGAAAACGTAACGGGTCCTACCAAAAGATTGGTGATGAGCCTCTAACCGCAACCAAAACGAGCACGTCCAGGAACCACCAGCAACTAAAAAAATGGAGTTCAGTTAGTCGAGAGTTGGGATGTAAATCGATGCAAATTCAATAGTCAACACATCGCCTCTTATTCGATGAGATCATGAGCGTTGTAACTACTTAGCAAGCAAGGCACAAAAATCTACAACTTTGTACATAGAAAATTACTCATAGAAAATGGGAAATTTATATTACTCGACGGGGGTCGATCAAGAGCTATTGGCTGGTCAAAATGTCTTAACGAGAGTCTTTAATACTCATCAAGTCTTTCCGTACTTGCTTCGATTTCATCATTGGTATATCGATTCCTAGCACCGGCTATACAACACGTTGTAGACTTTGAAGCTCTTACAAAAAAAGATCACATATTATATCGATTATATCGAGAACTGAACATCAAACTTTCGATAACTTTAAACTTCAATAAAGGAAAAATTTGGTATTGTTGTCGTAAATTGTCACCACCAAGAGGTTTTAGTAGATTTTATGGTATGTACGATATCTGATCATACCATACTATCAATAAAGCTGAGCTCCAAAGCTGAACTTCTTTCGCTCATCTGGTGATGAATGAGCACCAAGATTACTGAATAGATCTGTAACAATATAACTTCACCACTTTGATGAGATTCCATCGTTGATTGCGATGGGATCCAGCGCTGTTACCGTATAGTCAACTTCGCGAATTTGGGTCTATCCTATGACACAAAACCAAATTTTTACTACAAAATTGCCAACAAAGGTTCAATGATCAAATATGATACGAAATTCCCCTAGTCGTGTCTGATCTGACTTACGACACCTGTGTAGATGTTCTAACTAAAGTTTGTGCCTTTGAAAACCCAGGAATCTTCTCGGTGGTACGAACTTTATCAAGTGAGTACCTTATAGTTATCTGAGATATATCATTCGATTCCTCATCACCACAGAATGAAGACTTTCCAGAATTATCCTCATTGAAGTCACCTCTTGCAAAGCATTCTCTGATGATATCAATGTCTCTTGGTTTGTGGAAGGTATTATACGCAGTGATTGCAAAACTTGGTAAAAGGTTCAATGTCACACCAACAAAGAAACAAGCCCAGAATGAAACTTGTCCAAAAACCTGAGTGGCGGCATTGTAGAATTCACTGGCATCCAGTGTGGAGGAGTAGGCACCTGTCCATATAAACACAATCAGTACTGAAAGAGCATCTATGATCAAAGTTATCCAGTCCCATCTGTATTGTCTTAACAACACATAAAGATTCACAGACGTAACAGAGATGGTGATGACATAAGTCCCAATCCAATATCGGTGATCAACATTCAACCCATCAAAACTTGCAATCTTGGCTTGGTAAAAAATCAGGTAAGGGAAGAAAAACGTAACCACAGCTTGGTAGGCACCATCCAACATGTAATAAACAAACTTGTACTGATTCCACTCTTTTCTTAAAATACCAGACATGTATAGTTGTGGAACTTGTAGCGCAACTGTATCTGAAACATCTTGATCCAGAACAGCTAATGCTATAGCTGGTAATGATGTGAATAATAGTTGGAAAAACTCAACATAAGTATATTCAAACAAATAAGACCCATCAAAGTTATTATATATTCCGTAAAAGAACAAAGTCAATGTGAACTGGACATTCTTATAGAAAAACGCTGGAATCATTTCAGCAAACCTCTTATATGACCATCTACCATGAACCAAGATTAATCTTGTCAAAAATTTAAATTGACCAATGGCATAATCTGAAGACATGGCAGCTTGTCTACCTTCTTCACCAGCGATACCAACACCCACATTTGCCATTTGAATCATGGCAACATCGTTGGCACCGTCTCCAATGGCCAAAGTCATGACATCAAGAGTATCCCTAACCAGCTTGACAACTTGAGCTTTTTGAGATGGTGAAACACGACAACATAAAACTGATTTACACTGTTTGCATAACAAGAGAAATTTCCTCTGGAGTTCATTGTCTGCAAAGATTATTTTCAAAGTTTCACCATCCACAATCACTGCATATAATCCTTGTGGGACTGAATGATCCTTTATAGCGATTTTCAAATCTTGTAAAGAGCCAGTCATGTCAAATTTTTGTAAGTGTTGGTCTAATTTTAAGCGAATGTCCTCTTTGGGATCCTTTTCATTCTCTGGCCGAATAATCAAGAGTTCCATATCGTTCCCTAACAAATTACATGAATATCCAATATTTATAGCAGTCTCAACTTTATCACCAGTGAGGACCCATAATTTGATACCAGCTTTAGATAATGTCTCAATAGATTCAGGAACTCCAATCTGTAAGCGATCTTCAATGGCAGTACCTCCAGCCAACACCAAATTGGTTTCGATTTCACTAGCCAACTCATCTAGTTTCCCATCACGATCATCAGGAGACGTTGAGGCTAAATCATATCTTTGAGCCCATGAATGATAATATTCCTCTGGTATCAATCGCGTGGCAACACATAGAGTTCTTAGTCCTTCGCTTGCAAACTCCTCCAATTGTTCAGCTGTTTTTTCCAACAACTCAGTTTCATTTTTTTCAGGGTCCAATCTCTCATAGATAACAGAGTCAGCACCTTTGGAGATTAGTAAGATTTGGCCTTCAAATCTGACTATAACGCTCATTCTTTTCCTTGACGAGTTGAACTCTAGTATTTTCAAAATTTCAAAAGTCTTTTCCGCTCCTTGGATATTGACAGTTCCACCATTTCTTGTTCTTTTAGTGAATGTGAATCCAACATCACTCGCAGCTCGAACAAGAGCAGCTTCATCTGGTGATTCAGATCTAAACTCAAATTTAAACGGGTCATCCTTTAATGGTTCGGTCATGACGGTGTGACATAGAGCCAGGTATAACATAAATCTGTGATTTGCCTCGCTTTGATCTCTATTGCCCCTTTGATCAACCAAATCTTTCAAATAATCACTTGAAATGAATGTAAGCTTGCTGGAATCAAAGTGTGGGTTTGTAGGTCTATCATTTAAAATTTGGATCATTTTGCAACGATCTTCTTCTATAACATTATCCCACTTTTGTTTCGCATATTCAATATCAAGGCCACGTCTTGTGTCCATACCTTGCTGTGTCTCTGTGTAAGCCAATCCGTATGCCTTACCATTAATTGTAGCCTTCTTGAATTCCATAACATTTTGAGTCAATGTCCCTGTCTTATCACTGAAAACATATTCAATTTGTCCTAAATCATCAGAAATGTTCCAAGATTTGGGAGTGCATCTCATATCCAACTTCTCATCGTACATTTTGACATCAAAATAAATAAACATGGCTTGCAGTGTCTTGACAATCTCTACTGAGATGTATAATGAAATTGGAACAAGTGATTGATATAAAATAACGCAGACAAAAAATGAAATAATACCATTGCTTGCTGGTGTTTTCCCATATGCTTCAAATTCAAAATATGGGAATGATGTATTCTTTTTTTCATAAAACAGTCCATTGATCAAACCAGAAACAAAACATAAAATGAATAACAATGCGAAATTGATCATAACGGAAAAATTCAACTCTTTAGAGATTCTCGATTTTTTTGAAGGTGTTACACCAGAATTCAACATGATTTTAGTTTCATGACCCGTGAACACAACAATACCAATGGCCCATTTGGTATTTCTTAGAGTAGACCCTCTCAATAACAGATTTTTAATGCTGATCGACTCTTCGTTTGTTTTGCAAACTTCATCCTCCCATTTTAAACAGGCTTGATAGCTGTGTAAATTTAGCCCCGGGGCCTCACTCTGCAACTCGAAATTTAGTGCCAATAAATCTTTGGAGTGTCGTATATGCTCAGTAGCGTCTAAACCTCTGCGACTTTTCAAATTGGCTTCACCATCTAGATTTTTCGTCTCGATGAAGCAGCCATTATCACCATCGGAAGTGGATAGTACCACGATGTCAGCTGGAGCTTCTTCGTTGTTGTGCAATCTGACAATATCACCAACTTTTACGTCCCTCCAGTGATTTTTTTCAAAGTTTGTATTGGCATTACTTGGGTTCATTTCAAAACTTGGTCTCAAAGAAGAGCGAACAGTTTCTAGTGAAATTCTTGAGCCTGTAGTTATCTCTGTAGCTCGTTTCCTTTTGAATAATTTCACAAATATATCCAAAATTAAAATAAATAGCTTTGAATAGAAGCGATTGACTCTGGAACTTATAGACATTCGTTTCGCATTATTGTTTAGATTTTCAACCCCATTAAAGATTGATATTGAATTATTGTTGACCTCTAGATCACTGATGGTTCTTCTTGAATCTTCAAATGCATCCTTAATAGCAGTGATACCAACAATAACACACAGGGGAACAGCCTCAAAGCCTGGATCATCGACACCAAAAACAGGAAAGATACCCAAGATAATTATGAACAAGAAATAAATGTTGGCAATATTTTGAAACTGGAAGAACAAGTTTTTGGGTATGAATGAAAATGGGGTGTATTTAGTTGTTCTTATCTCATTATTGGCATAGATCTTGCTGTTATTAACAGAATGTGAGGCAGATTTATTGAAAAGTACTGTTCTTGGCTCTAAAACGCGTGGTTTAACAAAGCATGCACGTATCTTCTTTGAAAACTCCATTTGATAAAGTTGCTATCAACGATTTTGTTAGTACTTGTCGAAATATGTTGGTGAGAAGAGAAAACAACATGGAAGCTAAACATGAACCTGACCGAGCAAATTATATCAGGACGGTATCAGTGAGACAGTTCTTTATCTAAAACAATTCATAGAAACTCCTCACAAGTTCGGCCGGTCAACTCAAGCGCTGGACATAAAGTTTACCACTTCAATCTGCAGACATACTTCCACCATATTCCCATTTGATGTTCTAATTATGACAATTTTGAGATTCAGTTAGCTTCAGGTATCCTCAAGCCAACGTGAACTCATAAGATTCAATAAATAAAAACATGGTAAATGAATTATATGTGGATCTTAAAAACTTTCAAACAAAAGTCCTTGTCTTGTTATCGTATTGATCTGCACGATGGCTTTTGGCAGCTATGAGAAGCGTCCGAGGGCTCGGATTTAAAAACTTAAATGATGCGCCATCCAGACACCCCATGTAACCTTTAGCCGTTGTTCATATTTAGATTCAAACTTCAACTCTTGAGACCTCTTTTGACCGGTTTCCAAAATTCAGTTGGGATCCAGTTATTCGAGTTGAGTACTTTCTCAAATTCTGAGTTTTAAGCAGCATAAAAAGGTATCAGTAGTTGTAAAAAATAAGAACATCAAAGGATTCAACATAGCCAAAATAGTGGGCTTCACCAGCATACCACCACCATCAATAGTAAATAACGAGGCAAAGTCAAACCAAGAGTCGCATGTCACATGAATGTGATCCCGCAGTGGTGTTGTCTTTCAAGTGTAAGAGGCATTTAAACTTCAAACTTTCAAGCCTCACTAGTGACAGGAGTATACCACACGGCTGCGCTCTCAATATATCCATCATTGAAAGCCTATCAATCGGTACTTCTCTCTGAGGTATCAACTATTGGTAAACGCTTTACTTCTCCAATAGTTTTTGCTTATCTGAGCCCATGAATTGAATGTAAAAAGGATGGATAGCTGTGATCTCGATCTTTCTCGTCGTGATACTCACCTTTAAATTATAACAACTTTTCTATATGGAATCCATCCCTTGTTCGTTTAGCTGAACAGTATTCACTCTGGTGGGAACAATGAATACTTCATATAGTTATTTCTGCTGAAATTTCAAAAAACTAACCACCACTAGATCATCAAAATCAGATGGCTCACAATAGGGGCCCCTATATTTGACTCCCCCTTTCTTCTGCAGGAAGCACGCTGAAACAGCGAAAGTGAACCCATCACTGCAGCAAAAGTAACATGGCCGAATCTTCATTTAAATGCATCGGTGGAGTCCCTAATGTGTGGTTGTTAAACGGCTAAGGATGCGTTGATGATCTCGTGTAGTTGCCAACCGGCTGGTGATACAAATTTGATTCGCGCTTTTTTTCTTTTCACGTAACGTAACGGCTGAACCTATCAACAGGCTAGGATGTTTCCTACTACAAAATGCTGAAATAAAGTCATTAGTTTTGTTATAAGCAGCTAAACGTAAGTGTTTGGGTCCGAATGAAAATAATAAACGTAATCACTAGTTGTGATGAGAAGTGGGGGAAAAGATAGGTTGTAATGTACAAC
Source organism: Hansenula sydowiorum (assembly GCA_030574735.1). Taxonomy (NCBI): domain Eukaryota; kingdom Fungi; phylum Ascomycota; class Saccharomycetes; order Phaffomycetales; family Wickerhamomycetaceae; genus Hansenula; species Hansenula sydowiorum. The sequence continues at coordinate 18,482 of JAJMFN010000303.1, forward strand.
GAAAAGAGATCACTCATTCCTTGAGGTCTCTGGTCTTAAAAATGTGGGTCATAATGAGAGTTCGATGCAGTATAGTGATAAATTTTAAGGTTTCTCAAAATGGGAAATCTCCTTATTCGTGTCTCACTGATGATGCTTGTGTAAATGTTTTAACTAAAGAATGTGCCTGTGTCAATCCTGGTATCTCATGTGTAGTACGGACTCTATCCAATGAGTTTCTAGTTGTAGCCTGAGATAAATTGTTTGACATGTCCTTCTCTTCGTCGCTTATTGATGAGTAGTTTGATTTATCATCGTCAAAATCCCCTCTGGCAGCACATTCTCTAATGATATCAATATCTCTTGGTCTGTAAAATGTATTCAAGGTGGTGAACACAAATCTAGGCAAAACATTAATCAATGTACCAACAAAGTAACATGCCCAAAATGATGTTTGACCAAACACTTGTGCAGCTGATTTGTAAAATTCACCAGAATATACAGCTGAAGACCAAATACCCGACCAAAAAAATACGACTAAAACAGAGAGTGTGTCAATCAATAACGTTAACCAATCCCATCTGTATTGTCTTAGCAAGACATAGATATCAACCGAAGTGACAGAAATGGCTGTAACGTAGACACCAATCCAGAATCTATGATCAACATTCAGCCCGTTATAAGAGGCTATTTGACCTTTATAGAAGATTAGGTATGGGAAGAAAAACGTAATGACAGATTGATAAAGACCATCCATCATGTAATAGATGAATTTGTATTGTGACCACTCTTGTCTCAAAATACCAGACATGTACAATTGAGGAACTTTTAAGGAAATGATATCAGAAACGTCTTGATCGAAAACAGCCAAAAAGATAACAGGTAAAGAAGTGAATGCCAAATTGAAAAACATAATGTAGGTATATTCAAACAGATAGGAACCATCATAATCGTTGAAAATACCATACCAAAACAGCGTCATTGTGAATTGAATGTTTTTATAAAAGAAAGAAGGAATCATTTCAGCAAGACGTTTATATGACCATCTACCATGAACCAGAACCAATCTCGTCAGGTATCTGAATTGACCAATGGCATAATCTGACGACATGGCAGCTTGTCTACCTTCTTCACCAACAATACCAACACCAACGTTAGCAGTTTGAATCATGGCAACATCATTAGCACCATCACCAATGGATAATGTCATAACGTCTAAGGTGTCTCTGACCAACTTGACGACTTGTGCCTTTTGAGCTGGTGAAACACGACAGCATAAAACCGATTTACATTGTTTACATAACAGCAAGTATTTCCGTTGTAGATCTGAATCTTCAAAAATTGTTCTCAATGCATCACCATCAACAATGACAGCGAATTGACCTTGGGGAATTGAGTGGTCTTGGATCGCAGCTTTCAAGTCGTCTTCTGAACCGGTCAAATTGAACTGTGCCAAATTTTCATCAAGTTTTGTTCCAATATCCAATTTTGGATCCTTTCCTTCCTCTGGACGAATGACTAATAAACTCATATCGTTACCCAATAAATTACAAGAAAACCCAATATTGATAGCAGTTTCAATCTTATCACCTGTTAGAACCCAAAGTTTTATACCGGCTTTTGACAATGTTTCAATCGATTCTGGAACACCAATTTGTAAACGATCTTCAATAGCAGTACCACCAATCAACACCAGATTGGATTCAATCTCACTGGCTAAAGCTTCAACTTTTTCATCACGATTTTCCAAAGAGGATGAAGCGGAATCGTAATTCTTCTCCCATGTGTAATATTCTTCGGATGAAATGTAACGGGTGGCAACACATAAGGTTCTCAATCCTTCGCTTGCGTATTCTTCCAGGTATTCGGCAGTTTTTCCCAGAAGTTCTCTATCGTTTTTACTTGGATCTAATCTTTCATAAATAACGGAATCGGCACCTTTAGAGATCAACATTATTTGATCATCTAGTTTGGCAATTACACTCATTCTCTTTCTCGTTGAGTTGAATTGTAACGTTTTCAAAATATCAAATGATTTTTCGGCACCTTGAATATTGACAATCCCACCAGTTCTTGTTCTCTTGATAAATGTGAAGCCAACATCGCTGGCAGCTTGTACTAAAGCAGCTTCGTCCGGTGATTCAGCTTTGAATTCAAACTTCGAAGGGTCATCTTTTAGTGGTTCAGTCATAACAGTGTGACATAATGATAAATATAACATGAAATTATAATTTGCTTCACTCTGCTTTCCATCCTCTCTGTTTTCCAAGTCAGCTAAATAATCACTTGAGACAAACGTTAGCTCATCTGGATTGAAGTGTGGATTCTGTGGTCGAGTTTTCAATAAATCAATCATTTTCAAACGATCGTCTTCAATGACTTTTTCCCATTTATGAGTAGCACTTGGAACATCAACACCTTTTCTCTTATCCATACCTTGCTGTGCTTCTGTGTAAGCCAGCCCATAAGACTTCCCATTGATTGTGGCCTTTTTAAATTCCATAACATTTTGAGTCAAAGTGCCGGTTTTATCACTAAAGATATATTCAATTTGTCCAAGATCATCAGAAATGTTCCAAGATTTTGGTGTGCATGGATAATCCAACTTCTCATAATACATCTGAACATCACAAAAAATGAAGAGCGCCTGCAAAGTCTTGACGATTTCCACAGAAATATAAAGGGAGATTGGAACTAACGATTGGTATAAAATGACTGCAACAAAGAATGAAATGATCCCATTGATAGCAGCAGTGCTCCCGTATGCTTTCAATTCGAAATATTTGAAAGATGTGTTCTTCTTATCGTAAAAAACACCATTAACAACACCTGAAACGATACACAAGATAAACAATAGGGCAAAGTTGATCAAGACAGACAAGTTCAATTCTTTTGAAATTCTTGATTTTTTGGTAGGTGTGACCCCAGAGTTCAACATAATTTTTGTTTCATGACCTGTAAAGACAACAATACCAATAGCCCACTTGGTATTTCTTAGTGTGGATCCTCTTAATAACATGTTGTCGATATTAACAGATTCTTCATTTGCATCTGATTTTTCATCTAGTTCCCAAGATAATGAAGCTTGATAGTTGTATAGATTTAAACTTGGCGCTTCACTATTCAATTGGAATTTCATATGAGTGAAATCTCTCGAATGTTTGGCATGTTGAGTGGCTTTCAATCCTTCACGAGATTTCAAATTTGTCTCACCGTCCAAGTTCTTGGTTTCGATAAAACATCTGTTATCAATATCAGAAGTCGATAAAACAACAACATCAGCTGGTGCTTCTTCGTTATTATGAATTCTGACAATGTCACCAACTTTCAAGTCTTTCCAGAATCTTCTTTTGAAACTTGTGTTTGCTGAATGGGTATTTTTAGTGTTTATTCTGTCATTCAAATCATTTGGAATGTCATTTGTATTTGTTTCAAGACTTCCCCTGACTGAAGAACGAACGGTTTCTAAGGACACTCTTGGACCTGTAGTGGTATCGATGACTTGCTTTTTTCTAAACAGTTTGGCAAAAAAATTAACAATCCTAACAAATAAAGTTGAATTAAAATTGTTGAATTTGGAACGTATTGAAAGATTAGTTTCATCAACATTATGATTTTCAATTCCTTGTAAAACAGAAATAGGATTATTGTTCACTTCTAAATCACTTATTGTTCTTCTTGAATCTTCAAATGCATCTTTAACGGCTGTAACAACAACAATCACACATAATGGAACAGCAGCTAGACCTGGGGATTGAACACCGAAAATCTGGAAAGCACCAAGAATGATTAGGAAAAGGAAATAAACATTAGCAATATTTTGGAATTGGAAAAACAAGTTTTTCGGCAAGAACGAGAATGGGGTATATTTAGTAGTTCTGATTTCATTCTTATCATAAGTCTTGATAGGTCTATGTTTCTTTGGGTCAATTTCTGACGCAGGTAAGGGCTGGTTGAAAAAGACTGTTCTTGGTTCCAATACTCGGGGCTTCACAAACCATCCGTGTTTCTTCTGACCTAGATCCATCATTGTATCTTTATCTGCTAGTTGTTAGTTACAGTGGTCAAGAAAACAAAAACAGATGCTTCATCAAAAACTATATTCGATATCTCATCGGTGTACCTGACCAGGGCCTTCAAGTGGAAATAAACGCTTGTCATTCCTGAAAAAGGCGGCTAGCACCCTCAAATTTTTACCCATGATGTGATACGAACTTAACGCCCAGCACCAGTGAATCCAAGGTACATACCTAAAGTCAAGACAGTCTGAAGACTCCTTTCTATATCTCTGTCAACCCAACGTTAAAGCCTTATCAAAGCACTATCAAAAAGCCAAAACTCTATAGAAATTATAATTTACTTCCGTTTGTTTTGAAATTTGTATGAGAGAGAAAGGCGCACGGTGCAGAATGGCAGAGCGAAAAAATGGGCTCGGGATCTGCAGAGTGCTCCGGTGCTTCCGAACAGCTACTTCCATTTTAATACTCTTTATGCTATTTATATGGTCTATGCGCCTTCTATTTACAATTACACTCTTGATTAGGAATTTCTCATCTTCTCTATCACACTGAGCACTTCAGGTACGATTTCTTCCTGAAGAACAACCTTCTCTCTTCTCGTAAATGGTGACAGGACGTATTCAGCAACAGCGTCTGGTTCGCGAGACTCAGGTCTACCGATACCAACACAAAGTCTTTTGAATGCGGTCTTGGTGTGACTCCTTATGCTCTTCAATCCATTATGACCACGGAAACTCATTTCGTTCTCTCTGATCTTATATTTCCCCAAATCTAATGACAATTCATCATGAACCACCAAGTGTTGAACATCATATTTATCCTTTTTCAAATCTGTAAAGAATTTCCAGGCTGGTGCCACTGCTGATCCAGACATATTCATGAAAACTTTTGGTTGTAGATACAAAAGATTTGGCTTGTTGATATCTAATGCATATCTGATAGACTTCATTTTGGGGTGATTCACAAACGGCAGCTGTGTCATTTGCAGTACCATATGCCCTGCATTATGTCTTGTACCACCGTAGGAAGCGTCGGGATTCCCCAAAGATGTCACTATCAAAAAAGTTGGCTTCTTCTTGATCTCTTCTTTGATCTCTTTTTTCACGGCACTTGCCGCAGAGTTCCATAGAAAACGAGTCGCAAACACCATTATATTGCACTTTGTGATCCAGAAATAGAAGACGAATATGGATCAGTCTCTTCACCACAATAAGAACTCCTTATAAACTATGTAAAACTCCATCAGATTCACAGTTTTAAGTACAATTTTTCAGTATGAAAAAACCAAAGGGTGTTAGTGACACGTGTATCTGTCCTTTTTCATCAAAGTCGCGAATGCGTTCTGTGCGTATGGGATAATGGGCTGACATGAAAGCCAGTTAAAGTAAGACAAACAGCACATCTTCACGTCCAGTGGTTGTCTTATCGAGGAAATCCAAGGCACTTGGGCTTTTGACTGTTTGGAGGATACTCATAATCCGCTCTCCTCGTTGGCTCTTGTCGCTGGTCGTCTCGGTCTCACACTTTCCCTCCTGAATTTCTTTGACAGCTCAGCTATCATCTCCACAGCCTGAATCGATTCGAAGATCTATTAGAACAAGCGTTGTCCCACAACATATACCAAACTTCACAATACCACTGAAAAAAACAAAGAAAAAAACACTCAAAGCTTTGCTATAATCACACTCACTGTATATACCCAACCAACTCATGGTGCGCTAATGATACATTTCTACAAACCTTTCCAGTGCTTCTTCAACTCCAACTTCACATCTTTCAATATGTCTCCATCTCTCAAATTCACGCGGAAGAACTCGAAAACTTTCATGACAAGCTCCATTCTTTCAGCCATGATTGTGACTCTTTACCTTACATTATTCAAATCAGATGAAATGGATTATACCTCACTATACAACACATACAATCCGGCTACTTTTGGTCATAGACCTGCCACGTCGTCCTCCACTGAAAATAATAAAAATAATAATAATTTTCATGCTCTTGAAAATTCCAAAAACAAGATCCAACTCTCACCGGTGGAAAACTTATTCAAAGATGATGAATTACACATAAGGATAAACAACGATTTGAATCATCATTGTTCGATTAGTACTTTTTTCAATGATGAAAAAATACGAAAATTAACAACTGAAGAACAATCGTTCCATAAAACAATGTTGAAAAAATGGATCATGCTATATAATTCCCTTGGATTTAAAATCAATATTTTGCATTATAACGACGCTATAGTCAATCCAAAATTAACAGATTTAATTGATAATAATATTTTGTTTAACGAGAAATTACAAATCAATGAGAATTACTTACGATTATTGGCATGGGATCAAAAGGGCATCAGTAATGGTGTTTACTCGGACTATACAATATTCCCAATGATCAGCACTCCTTCTCAAGTTGAAGAATTGAAGTATAAATGTGATTCTTTTGAAGGGATCACGAAATTTGAAGGATTTGAATATCAGATTTTCCAAGCAGGTTCTGACTCCATCAAATCCTTACTAAATGATTTGATCCAAGCTAAAGATACCAAATATGAAATATCATCAACTTATAATGATCTCTTTGCAGATTATTCATTGAAAACAATGGGGACATTATTACATTCATCAAATATCAAATCACTAACTTCCAAGATCCCCAAAATCCTAAACAATCATCTTAGATCATATAGACTGTTGAGCAGATTTGATAAAATCAACATAATCGATCCAATTTCATTACCGGACCATTCGTTCATCCATGCCATATATCCAATATTCCGCAACTTGGTACATTGTGACCCAACAACGATAATACCGCCTCCTACATCCCAACTGATACGGAAATTCAACGATGAGATCAAAGAGAAATTACCAAAAGACAAGGTAACAATGGAATCACAAGCGGAGCATATCACAAAGATGGATAAACTGTTGAGTGTTTTCTATGCCGATATGGAGAAAGGAAGATGTCGAAAGGATTTGCAACTCAATGTTGAAAATAGATTGGATCATCATGATAAGAATGTATTGAACTTAGTGTTTATCCCACATCCTGTGTCCACTATAAATGCAATGCAACTGGATAAAGAGCAAGTTTTGGATGGTGAAGAAATATCGCAAATTGATGGAAATGATTTAAATTTCCTTAGTGGACAACTGACCCAGAGTTTCCCACTTGATGAAATGAAAAAACTGATCAAAGGTGAGAAACAAAACTATATTTTTTTCAATGCTGAATTGGGTGATGAGAGATTCATTCTTGAGCAACTATCTGTATCGTTAGGATTTGATCTTGATATTGGATTGGGGGATGAAGTTCAACCCCCATTGATCCATGATTCTAGCAAATTGTTACCTGAATTATTGGGGATGGATCCAGTCGTTAAACCTAGTTATGAATATTTGTCCAAATTATCACAAGTGAAGGATTTTTTGATTAATTATAATGGTCCCATGCCATTTATTTTAAACTCTAGACAATCCGAGGAGAAATTGAAACAGTTGAGAAATGATCTTGAAGCATTACAAAACAGACCTAAAGTAAAAGACCATGAAATCATTAGAGGATCGATGAAATTTGAAAATCGTCATGATCCAATTGTGGAAATTTCAGAGTTTTTCAACAAGTTGGATTCAGAAATATGGCATTTGATTAAAAATGTTCGATACGTTACAAGTTGTCAGGTTAAAGAATTATCAAATATAATATGAAGCATTCAACTCAGGTGCATGAACAAGATTGGGAGAAAAAGAACAACAAAAAAAAAGCGGGAACAGAATATAAAAAATACTTAGGCAATTTATATAGTACATAATTTGATCCATATGATCAATAGTTGAATATGATATGATTCAACCATTAGATTTGATTTCCACTCGATGTGGTTTTCAGTTTTTCACAGTCAGGCTTTAAATTATTGATAGCATTATCTATAAGCTCAGCAGATCTAACAAGTTCATTTCTTGTATGGTTTAAATATGCCTCTTTAGAATTGATCCATTCTTCTTGTGTGCCTAATCTTTTAGCAACACGTTCGCTATCCAAGACGTATACTGCTTCTTGCCAAATCAAGAAATCCTATGGAAATGTGTTAGTATATAATCTTAGGTGAATAATTGATTGTTAGGTATGAATCGAACTTTATTAAATTCATCAAATTCTTTACTGATCCCCTCCATTTCTTTGGAATAATCGTTGAATATTGATTCTGACATGTCCACGATCGTTTTCCAATTGACATTTTTTGATTCAATTCCAATCGATTGTTCTTTTATGAAATGATTCAATTTAGTATTATCATCATCATTTTCATCCAATTTATTAGTTTGAAGAATATCCTTCATCAATTTATTCAACTCTTGAGTCTTACCTTCAACCACACCTTGATATTTCTCCATAGCGTTTTCACCAGTTTGATGATCTTGCTTACCAATGTTGAGATTATTGCCACCTGACTTCCTGTGGATCATTGGACTTGTGAGAGGACTTGTTTCCATATCTCTATCAGCGCTAACCGCAGTGATCATGCTATTGTTATGATCTGATGCTGATCCAGGCTTCTCTGGGGCCTGTGGCTCTGAATGTGGTCTTTGATCCATTTTTCCAATCCTTTCTATTACTTCCCTATAGTACTTATCGTAGTAAATTATAAAGATAAGGAAAAGATTAAAGAATGTAAATCTTATAGAAGCGTTTACTATGGTGTGTCTCGTAACAATAATAAAAATATATCGTCTTTTCAATTTTTATTAGAAACTGAAGACCATTAAAAGAAGAACTAGATAGAAAGCCAAATGGAAATAGAGCAGAAAAGAATGTCTGATCATGATAAACCAGTGAAACAGGAGCGTATGGAGGGCAAACACATAAGGCATGCACCTTCGCGTCAATTCAAATATTCGGATCTCGATACCAAAGTCCATATAAAATCATCAACACCATACATCTCAGCCATTAAGAGGATTCATAAACTATTGGAAAGACTACCCAAATCACAACCCAAGATTGGTGAAGTTATAGTATTAGGAATGGGCGCTACGATAGAAAAGACACTTAGCATCGGTGTGCATTTCCAAAAAGAGGAAGGATTAAGAGTTGATATTTTCACAAAGAGTGTGGATGTGCTTGATGAATTTGATGATGAAGATTTAGACCATGATACGATTTATAAAAAGAGGAAAGTTACCGCTGTGGAACTACATATACATAAGGAGGAGGAGTGAATGTTTTGATAAATAATATTAAATTGATGAATATAATGTAAATATAGAACAATATAATGCAATTTGTGTTTGCTTAGAGAAGGAATTAGTCTCATGAAATTTCTTCTTAATGTTTTATATAATTTTCGTTAAAGATTGTTTGGTTTTCGTTAAGCTATGCGTTATGGATTGTGGAATTTTTGCTTATTGAGCAATGTTTAATTTTTTCGTACATGAAGATTTTAAATATTCCAGTTCTTCAATCTCATTCCTAATTTTTTTATGATTCAGTTCTTTGAATAATTCCAATGCAAAATTTGTAATTTGTAAACATTTGGCATAATTTCTTTTGAAATATAAGCGTTCTGTTAAATTCTCCAATTTGGCACGATCGCTCTTCACATTTGGATCGAGCGTAGAGACATCGATCTCTTCTAACCAAGTCTTTGTATTGAGCATGGGTCCTGTTTCATGAAATAATCTCTTCTGATCTTGGAACTCTTGCTCTGTCTGACCTTTACGAATCTTGGTCTTGCCGGAGCCCTTCTTCACCATTATCTCGCCATTTTGCTGCTGAAGCGCGATGTCTCTCTGGTTGGATATCGTTATCTCTGAGAGCTGGTTGACCAGTGTTTGATGCACCGTTTCCATCATCTTGATCTGTCTCTCTGTTTGGTATGATAACCCAAATGTACAAGTTGCAATGCTAAAATTCTCAGATTTGATCTTGTATTTATTGGAAAAGCTAAATTTTTAAAATCGTCAACTTTTGAGTGCGGGGTGTGCGCCTACCGATGCGATGACTTTATTTTAGTGCGAAAGTTTGCTTGAGTTACAACTTGACGCTTTGGCGCTTTACAACGACCTGGAATCCTGGTTCGAAATAACACTCTTGACAGTCTTCCTCGCTTATCCCGTTCTCATAGATCAGCACTCCAAAGTCTAGCGACTCCTTCAGCGAAACCATCGGTGCATGCCATGTCCCCACCCCATACGTCACTGCCTGATTGCCCTTTGCAAGAAACGCAACAAGTGTGTTTTCGTCTGGTAACGAATCAGCTGAATGATCTGTTAGTATATCGTCACTTCTGCTCTCCCGTATTTAATAACAACTCACAGCTCCTTGACTTGGCAACAATAACGATATAAGCATCTTCGTTCTTTGGCACCCCCATGGGTAAGAAAGTCTGTGTGCTGAAGGGATGTCTTTCCAGTACTTTTGCCCTATACACCATATCACCACCGTCTTGACCCGGTGCGAATAAATGTTTTGGAGGTACTGAACATTGGAAAATGTTCCAATTCAAAGTAGCCGTCTGATTAGAAGAGGCAAACATGAAATTACTTTCAGTACGACAAACCTTGTGAGCTTTAATTGCAGTTCCATAGTTTGCATTTGATGTTTGTGTCGGATTTATTTGATGATTGGGCGAAATCACTTCTCCATATTCTCTAAAAGCATTTGGTGTCAATGGCACAGTGACCACACTTGACAACCCTTCGGTGCTAAAAGTCTTCAATACCATCTTCACTAATTTCAGCTGGATCTAGCTCTTTACGAAATCTATCAGCTTCATACCTGGTATTTATACAATGCACAATCTTTCCCAATTCTTAATCGAATGGTCAACTCCGTGTTAAAAGATAAGATATACACGAATTCCGACCACTTAAGAAATTAGAATGAGTCACGTGTCAAAAATTACCCTCGGAATTCGGACTATTTGGCTTTGCTCAAGCAACTAATACTTGAGCTTTTGAAGAAATGCTTTGCTTGATAACATAACAATCAAAGTTGGTTTCAGTGGCTCAAATAATATCGATTGTATAGTAATGAGTTGGTTCCAAAAAAAAATTTCTCTTAAACCAAGATCAAGAGGTGCCTACTTGATCAGTGATGAAATAACTAGTGCCTTACCAGAATTGAAAAATTATAAAATTGGTGTATTACATTTATTCTTACAACATACTTCTGCTGGGTTATCGTTGAATGAGAATTGGGATTCTGATGTTAGACAAGATTTAACTTTGGCATTGAATGAATTATTACCAGATGACAAAGATGGGACCCATTATGCCCATTCTTCAGCTGGTGAAGGTCCTGATGACATGGTTGGTCATGTGAAATCAAGTCTTGTCGGTGTTTCATTATCCATCCCAATCTCAAATGGTCGTTTACAAACAGGTACATGGCAAGGAATTTACCTGTTGGAGTTCCGTGATTATAAACATACAAGAAATGTGGTTGCTACAATCAATGGACAAACTTGAACAATGTTTGCAAAATAGTTTTATAATATTCAGGATCTCATGACAATGGGCTTTAAGGGTATACATATACAATATATTTATTCTTCCCAAGTTCTCTTTATCTCTTCCTTTGTTTTGTATCTGCTTCAAATAGCAAATTCATCTTCTTCTGAATCATCGAAAAATGACGTGAATATAACAACGGTCCCATATATGATTGAGCTTCCGATAAGCGTTAAGATCAGGGCTGGTAATGTTATTATTCTTGAGTGGTGTAAGACCACGGAGAATGCTATGATTTCGTGGTTAGTGGCTTAGATCTGATGTGGTGTTATAATTCAATGTACTCACCTAATCCTGATACTAGTAGAAAAGCTGATAGGAACTTCCCAAAATCAACAATATATCTATCCTCATGGAATGTTAATAATATGATCAACCTTTAAACAAATCATGTTAACATACGTTGAGCTCTCACTCATAAAATCATCATTTGACCACTTATTGCATATCACGATGGGTAGATGTGCCACCAGTAATATCACCGCTGACAGAATACAGAGTTAGTATTAGCTTATCAGAAATAGAAGAAGAGGATATACTCACCGGATAACAGAGGTAACCATTTGTTGTATAAAGCACTCCCCAAGGTGACTAAAAGAAACCCAATTGCTAAAACAATCGATAGGGCAATGATTTTTTGCAGTGGACTGGAGAAGATCTTTGGCATGACTGGAACTAGTGGCTTGACAAACACAGTAGCTAAATAACTAGTTCATCAGATCTCTGGGAATCTTGGTGATGATATATAAAACCACTTTTTTGACAAAGGAACTACGTACCCGTGTCGTTGACAGTCTGAAACTTTCCGGTCGAAAAACTAAAGTGGCAATATCTCATTGAATGCTTAACGATTGATCGGAAAACACTCACTCTCTTGGGAAAAGGAACTAGATCGATCAAATATGGTACGTTTGAACTCTGCTGGTGGTGATGATTCGCTCGACGATGGATTGACTAACCAATTGGCTTTAGTTCAGAAACAATTACGATGGTGATACAGTCACTTATTCACCAACAGGTAGAATATTTCAAGTATGTTGATTTGCATTACAATGAGAGAATTGAAACGAAGGAAATCTAACAGGCTTAGGTCGAATATGCATTGGAGGCTATAAAGCAAGGAAGTGCCGTTGTGGGGCTTGCTACTAAAGAATATGCTGTCTTGGTGGCATTAAAAGTATGTGTTTTTTGTTGTATACAATGGGGGAGATGAAGATTTATTAACAAGTTTTTTTGAATATAGAGAAATGCTGAAGAATTAGGATCATATCAGAAGAAAATCATCCCGGTTGATGATCATTTAGGTATTGCATTGGCAGGTTTAGCACCAGATGCAAGAGTCTTGTCAAATTTCCTACGTGAACAAGCAATGTCACAAAAAATGGTTTTCAACAGACCTTTATCCGTTCAAAAGGCTTCTGATTTATTAGCTGATAAGGCACAAAAAAACACACAAAGTTATGGTGGTAGACCTTATGGTGTTGGATTACTAATTGTTGGTTATGATGAAACTGGGGCTCATCTATTCGAATTCCAGCCTTCTGGTTCGGTATTGGAATATGTTGGGGCTGCAATTGGGGCAAGATCTCAAGCTGGTCGAACTTATTTAGAACGTAATTTTGAAAATTATTCCAATTCAACAAAAGAAGAATTAATCATTCATGGATTAAACGCCCTTAGAGATACATTGGCCCAAGATAAAGAATTAAATAGTAAAAACACTTCAATTGCCATTGTGGGTAAAGATACAGATTTCACATTATGGGATGACGAAGAAGTTCAACCTTGGTTGAGTAAACTAGATTCAACATCAAATGCTAGAACTTCGGGAAGTGGTGCCGGTGATGATGATGATGATAATAATGATGATGATGAAGGTGCTGAGAGTGGTGATAAAGCTGCAAAAGATGAAGAGAAGAGTGAGGATAAGATGGATACTGATTGATCTTCTTCTTTGGTTTTTATCTAGATTAGAAGTATTTCATATTGTAAATTATTATACTTTTAAAAGTTCAAGTTTGTAGTGGGAATTTTTTCATTGGAAAGGTATTAAACTTGGCAACAAGAAACCAGTTCAATCGTGTGTATAGTAGTCTCATCATAACCCCCCACTGATCTCTTCTCATCGTTTTATTAAATCTTTCAAAAGTAGTCTGATTTTAAACTTTATAAATGACAAGGGAAATATTTGCTCATAGCGAGCATTTTTAACAATTGATTTTTGGTCAATTTTAAAACGACATTGGAAAACCAAGAAACTTTAATATTCTTAGCCTTTTGTACTTGATTAGGTTTAGCCGTATGGCTAACACTATTTGTTGTATTGTTTAATGGTGATTCTTGCGTATAAATTAAGAGACATCTCCAAGATTGGATCTTCCCAAATTTTGTACAGTTTTAATCTGATCATCGATCACCAAAAGATTTAAAAGATAAGAAAGACGAATAAATGGTTTATTTTAATGATGATGGTGCAAGTTATAATATTGAAGAAGCATTCAATGTTGTTCAGAAGATGAGTATGGGGTCTGGCTCTGGTGACACTCCCACTAGATCCTGTAAAATTTCCGTGAGTTTCTTAATACGTACTATATATGGGGGCAATTACTAACTTTTTCTCTGATATAGATGTTATGGAACTGGACTACGATTGACTCTTGTTTCATCGCAAGATCATGGCATGTTTACACCAAGGCCCAATTTGCAGGTTCTTGTATTGGTGTTTTCCTATTGGTTTTATCAGCTCAATGGTTACATAGAGTTGCCCGTGAATATGATGCTGCGATTGCAAGAAGAAAAATTGCATTATTATCCAAAGATGAATCATCATCTACTTCTTCTGTGGAAAATGTTGAAAAAAATGATTCATTAACTAGAGAAAATTCGGCTTTACAATCTGAAGCCATGTCATTTTTCCCAAAAGACACGGCTTTGGCAAACTTATTCCAACCAATTGTGTACACCTTATCACATAAATGGGTTGGTGATTTTAGAAAAGGGTCAAGTATCAGTGCTGTTTATCCAACTTTTGTGGAACATTTGATCAAAAGTGTCATCTTTACCATTCAATGGGGGCAATCTTATATCATCATGTTGTTATTTATGTATTATAACGGGTACATTATCATTTCATGTCTATTGGGTGCTTTGTTTGGAAGAATTATTTTCAACTATGAACCAATAACTTGTGCAACAAGATCCGAAAGTGAAAACAATGACAAAAAATGTTGTATGTGATCAGGAAAAATCTTGTTGATTTATTGTGATATCTAATATATTATGTAAGCTTTTGCCGGAATTTGAAAGTGACCTTTTATGCCCCAAAACAAACAAAAAATGTGATAACACTTGTGTGAATCAGGAAAATGAATGTTTTTCATGTTGATGGTTGTGTTTATTTTAATAAATCATTGTATTTTTTTATGAAATATTTAATTGTGTACAAATATTGTAACCAAAGAAAAATTATATTTACTTTAAAATTTAGATATTTGATAATTTTGAATTTTTTTATTTATCTTTACTGCACATTCTGGTAGCTCTAAATATTAAAGGTATTTGCTCAATAATTAAGGAAATGTTTAGACATAAATTGGCAGGTTGAATAATTGTTCTTTTAAACTTTTTTGGAATATTCTGATGTTCGGAGCATATGCAATAATATGCAAGTGAAGCTTTCTGTCGCCCGCAATCAATAGCTTCTGATATATGCCTACAAATTATTGTTTTTTTTTTTATTTTGATAAAGAAATGTATTTGTTTTATATATGAGTTGATAACTATTAAGGCCCAGCTAAAAATCCAGTTGGATCTGTTGTAACGTCTTTAGAATGGAGAGAAGAGAAAAAAATTAGTTAGATATTCTTCAACTTTATTAAAAGTCAAATGGGAATCAATGGTCACATATCATGATATAAAAATTGTCCGTAGAAAGTGTAGATAATGGAGATCAGGAACCAATCAGTGGATAATTATCTAGTATAATGGAGCACCAGATAAATATTTTCTCCAGGCAGCTTCAGCTTCAGCATCAGCTTCAGCACTTCTCTTGTATAATGGAGCACCAGACAAATACTTTCTCCATCCTGCTTCAGCGTCGGCATCAGCTTCAGCACTTCTCTTGTATAATGGAGCACCAGACAAATACTTTCTCCAGCCTGCTTCAGCTTCAGCATCAGCTTCTCTCTTGTATAATGGAGCACCTGACAAATACTTTCTCCATCCTGCTTCAGCCTTAGCATCAGCTTCAGCACTTCTCTTGTATAATGGAGCACCTGACAAATACTTTCTCCATCCTGCTTCAGCTTCAGCATTAGCATCTCTCTTTGACAATTTGGATAAAATTTCTTGGTCAACAAGAGTGGTGTTGACGAAGAAAACAGCGTCATCTAAAATGATTGGGGCAATATCTTCACCTAAGGAAACAGCCTCAATGATGGCATCATCAGAGAATGGGAATTCAACACCATCTGAAGTACCAACAGTACCGGTTTCAGTTGAGTTGGTTTCAGCGGCGAAAGATTTTTCAGCCATAGCTAACATGAAAGCGTAAACGAAAGCAGTTGAGAATTTCATAGTTGGATAGTTAAAGAGTGGATAGATTTGAGCTATTGATTTGAATATATCTGTTGATAATGATTTACAACAAACTAAATCTTTATCTTTGGAAGTGATTTACATCTTCTTTATATAGTCAAGCTCTTTGTTTTTGAGGATAGGAATTTGAATATTCAACTGTTGTTTGGAAACAATAGTGAATAGTTGCCTCAAGTGTGAAGTTTGAATCGATCCCATTGAGATCCCAATATGGTAATGCCGAAGTGCATCAAATTTTGGCGGAAAGAGAAATTCAACAGCCGTCTAAAGATTTGAATAGCGTCTTGGTGTCAGCAAAAGTTTTTGATTATTCCAGCTGCCAATATGTGGCAAATGTTTTGATTTTTTCCCATTGGAGTTTAAATGAAGCAATATTATCCCCTGCAAGCCACCTATTAGAGTCAAAACACAATAACAACACCAAAAGAGCCACAGAACTTGCCTCAACTCGACTACCAGTTCATACGATAACATTATATGATCTTTACCGTAAAATATCAAGATCTTGGGGCGCGAGGCCGATCATTGTTATTGTTCCGTGTTGATCCAAGATAAAATGTTCATATCACCAAAATTTTAGAAATTTGAATGCAACATACAATCTGCCTGTGTAATGAGTGTGTAATAGGGCGTAAATATTGGCTGCTTTAAGCTGGAAAGAATATGTGGTTGAAGCTTATAATAACTGAAGACAATACCAAATCATGTACCAAAAACATTTTATGAAACAACCAAGAATGGTACCAAATGGTAATGATGAAGGATAGACCAGGTGTCACCTATCACTGAACTATAGAGATACGAAGACTTTGAGTCCAAAAATTCTGTTATTGATAATTGACAAATAATCTGTGAATTATTTTGTTGGTGAAAGAATCTCAAATATATCAACACCACCCCTCCAAAAAAAAAAGCACAAGTCTATAGTCAAACGGTAAACCCCACGCAACACACAATCCTATATCAGCCCACCCATCACTATACCATGATGCTCATAATGCCTTCAGCTCGTTTTTGAGTTAATAGCGGTACGGGCTTTGATTTCATTTTATTCAAGAGATCTAATAATTTGCTCGTGATCTCGAATAACTTATCAGTTGTTTAAATTTCTGTAAAAAAATGGCATTTTGAATCTTTATCACCTTTTGCACTTTCAAATACAATTCAAACAACTTACTAAAATAAAAGAGACATAATGGATCATTCACAAATGGACCACTCAAATATGGATCACTCCATGCCAGACCAAGATATGTGCAGTATGAACGTGAGTTGATCTTGAAATCCCTTGCTTTTGAAGTTCAAGACCTAACAGATGTGATGAATAGATGCTGTTCACTTGGGACTACAAGAACATGTGTGTTGTGTTCAAATGGTGGCATGTCAAAAGTTTGGCATCGTTGCTAATAACAATGGTTGCCCTAGTTGGGTTGGGTATAGGATATGAATTCTTCAAGAGTAGAGCCAAAAAATATGAAAGTCAACGTGAGTATTTATACCTACTTGGGTGTTCAATTTAATTCGATAAAGGGAGTCTTTAAGGATTATATGAGGACTAATCTGAATGATAGTTTCATCTGTTAGGATCCCTGAAGGAGTTGAGAGTGAAGTGGAATCATCAGAGCATTTGACTAATTCCAAAAAATCAGGTGTCGTTAGTCGTTTAAACAAAGCGGTCTACTATGGGTTATTGGTTGGGTATTCATATATGATGATGTTGGTATTCATGACGTATAACGGTTGGGCCATGTTGAGTGTTGTTTCTGGTGCAATTATTGGGAATTTCTTATATGGGGGTGAAATTAATGATTCTTTAGCCTGTCATTGAGTTTGAAAAAAATCATATGATGCATCACACAAATACATAAGAAATCAAAACATGATGTTAATGAACTGACTCGTAGTGAATAATAATCTTGATCAACAGAGTAATTAGCTACAAAAAAGTTATTATATATCAAACGTAATAAAATTCATGAAATTTATAAACCATTAAAGGGAGAAAAGGTCAGTTAAACAAAACTAAGCAATTTAGATAGCAACTGATTTTCTGAAGTTGGCACCGGCGTAAACAGCCTTGTCACCTAATTCTTCTTCAATTCTCAAGATTTGGTTTAATTTGGCCAATCTTTCGGATCTAGCTGGAGCACCAGTCTTGATTTGACCGGATCTTAAACCAACAGCCAAATCAGCAATGAAGGTGTCTTCGGTTTCACCAGATCTGTGGGAAACCATGACACCCCAACCGGCACCGTAAGAGTCTTGAGCAGCCTTGATTGATTCAGTCAAGGTACCGATTTGGTTAACCTTCAACAACAAAGCGTTGGCTGATTTTTCTTCAATGGCTCTCTTGATTCTGATTGGGTTAGTGACGGTCAAATCATCACCGACAATTTGGATGTCAACAGTCTTCAAGAAGTGAGACCAAGCTTCCCAGTCATCTTCAGCGAATGGATCTTCGATGGAAACAATTGGGTATTCTTTGACTAAAGTGGCGTACAAGTCAGCTAATTGTTGACCAGTTAACCATTTTGTTGGGTCAGAGTTTGGATTTTTGAAGTCCAAATCGTATTTACCATCGTGGTAGAATTCAGATGAGGCGACATCCAAAGCGATAGAAACTTGACCTTCGTAACCGGCCTTCTTGATGGCATCAACAATCAAGTCCAAGGCTTCTTTTGGAGTGGAGATATCTGGAGCAACACCACCTTCATCACCAACGTTACCAGCGGATTGACCATACTTCTTTTTGGCCAATGATTTCAAGTTGTGGTAAACTTCTGAACCAATTCTCAAAGCTTCAGAGAAAGTTGGAGCACCAGTTGGAACAATCATGAATTCTTGGAAGGCTAAAGCACCACCAGCGTGAGAACCACCGTTCAAAACGTTTTGGAATGGAACTGGCAAGACAAATGGTTCTGGGGTTTTAGCAACGTCAGCAATGTGTTGGTATAATGGGACGTCTTTTTCACCAGCAGCAGCTTTGGCAACGGCTAAAGAGACACCCAAGATAGCATTGGCACCTAATTTGGCCTTGTTTGGAGTACCATCTAAAGATAACAAGAATTCGTCAACTTTTTCTTGTTGTTTGACATCCAAGTTAGCCTTGATTAAAGCTGGAGCAATAACTTCGTTAACGTTGGCAACGGCTTTCAAGACACCTTTACCTAACCATTTTGATTTATCACCATCTCTTAATTCCAAAGCTTCATGGACACCAGTTGAGGCACCAGATGGAACAATTGATCTGAATAAACCCTTGTCGGTGGTTAAGTCAACTTCGACGGTTGGGTTACCACGGGAGTCGTAGACGTATCTAGCGAAAACTTTTTGAATAGCCATTGTTGTATGTGTATGAGGAGTTTGTTGTTATTGAATTCAGAGAAGACAATTGATGTAGAAATCAAACCAAATTGAAATGTTACTTTATGGGTTGAGGCAAAAGGGAATAACGAGTATATTTATACCAGTTGGAATTGGGAATCTGCCCAACGCAAGTGTGGTACCCGGTGGTGTCGTTTGATGATGAGAGATCAAGTGGTTTTGATGTTGAGCATCGGGTAATGCAGCAGGATCATCACCAGGTGATGGCACCATTTACAACCGTTTCTTAGAGTAGAGTAGAACCTCGAGGAAACACCACCAGTCCTTCTCTGTAGAGCACTATCTGCCACAAGTACTGTACTAGTCTACTCCAATTGGACACATAGCTACCAAACTGAGCTTGAAAGAGCCCCTACAGCACAGTGTTCCCACCGACTTGTGATGCTATTGTTCCGACTCTTGAAGGCTCCTAGTCCGTCAAGCCACGCACATTTCTTCAGACGAAGCTCATGATGTGGAAACTGGTGACCGTTTAGAGTCTGCCAGCAACTGGAGTCGCAACACACAACTCACCAGCACCCACTCATGCTCCCACACACAGCTGACACATCGTCAACAGCACCACCTGGATCTTCAACAGCACCAACAGTCGCCAACCCGGACATTCACTTTCTTCTGATGGCGAAAAGGACCGAGCGTGGTGCAGATGGCACGGGTCAGCAACACCAACAGGCACTAACTACTGGGTGCGCGTACCAAGGACATAACTACTATTATATCTTGTCTATACAAATGCATTTCCACGATTGCGTCCATGCTTGAAAGCCAACCATCCTGCAATCAGTACACTCAGGGCAGCAAGGAGTAGAGAAGGATAGAAGGAGATGACCATCGAGTCCTGGTATGCCCTGAGCAATTTGGCCAATAATTTTTTCGAGATCAGTTTATTACTCTTTAGATAATTGGTATCACGTAAAAGGTTTTCAAAAATCTCATCGCCATGATCAACATCTTGCAAGATATCTTGTAATTTTCGATGTACAACACTCCCATATATGGCTAATGAAAGCCCGACTCCTAGAACTTGTCCGATGGATCTAAACAGGTAATTCATACCAGTGGCTGCAGCTTGTCCTTCTTTACCCACTATGGAAACCACAGTGATCAATAATGAAACCAAATAGGAACCATATCCGTATCCAACAATTGTAAGCCCTGTTATTAGTGTAAATTTCCAGCTAATATTCGAATCATAAGGTTCGTATCCATCTGTTACTTTGAAAATCATTAAAGCCCCAAATAAGATGAATAGCATTCCGATAAATGATATCCATAATGACAGTTTTTTCACATCATATTGTATTCTTTTCAAAAGATATCCCGAGGTCAAGGAACCAAAACTGACAGAGATAACAATAAAGATTAAATAACCACCAGATGCTTGACTTGATTGATTCTGAACAATTTGTAAAAATGATGGAATACTGAAAATTGCACCATTTAGCACAAATGATCCAGCAAATGAAGAGATCCCACATATACCCAGGATACCTTTCACCAAATTCGATGGTAAGATCTGTTCTTTGGCAACATAGGACTCAATGTAAACGAACGAAACTGCTGATAAAATGAACACAACAACTAGGATAGCTTTGTTCAAATTTGTGGATAACAGCAATAAGAATGAAGCAATGGAAATGACCAATGTGATGGATCCACCAAAATCAATCCGACCCAAATTTTCTTTTGTAAATGGTTTCTCATGTCCAATATTAACATTTTTATAAGTTAAAATCATACAAATACAAACACAAGGGACTTGAATTCCGAAACCCCATCTCCATCCAATAGTATTCAACAGCACAGCACCTAATGGAGCCCCTAAAGTTTGTCCCAATGCATAATTCAAATTAGCATATCCTTGAAACAATCCTCTAGCCTCTAACGAGACTATATCACTGACAATGATACTTGACATAGCGCCCAACCCACCACCACCGATCCCACAAACAGCTCTGCTGATTGAAAATTGGACAATGTTATCTGTGAACACGCTAAGCAGACAGCCTAAACCAAATGTGAACTGGGCAAACATCAATGCATATTTCCTTCCAACAATATCTGACACTTTACCATATAATGGTTGGAAAGCTGTGTTTGTCAATAGATAAGATGTAGCGATCCACGATTTCATGTCTTCTTGTTCAAAATCAGCAGCAATTGGACCCATGATGTTTGCAACAACTGTACCATCTATAGCAGCCAAGAAACTACCCATCCATAATGCAGGAAGGATAATGTATAGATTATAATGCTTCGTCTCTTGTGCTGCTATGGTTGTGTATTCTGGTTGAGGACTTTCCAAAAGTGCAGACTCTGGTGTGGAATCCCCTGGTGATATGTGTCCTTCGCTCATCTTTTTGGAGCCTCTGGGTATGTTGAGATGAGCCATATTCTTCGTCTATATCTAGCCTCTTGGTTAGATAACCATCAGCTCAAATAGTGATTCTCCCTTTAAGTTTCTGGTCAATCGTACCTGCTCTTGTGACCGATTAGCACACTAAACAAGCTAGCTAATGATATCGGTAGGCTATCTCTCCTCTTACTCTTTTCCCATCCATTATCAATCTCCAAAGATATGGGCCATATCTAAAAAATCATTACATAAGCCACATATTTTTGTAAAATAGAGCTTACATAAGAATTTTCCCAGGACTCAAAATCAAAATTTTGGTGAAGGAGGAAAAAAAAAAATTGAAAAATCAGAGCTTTGACTGTTTTTGAAGAGAGGGAGCATAAACAAAAGGACAAAATGGGTATGTAAAATGTTGCTTATACGATTGAAAGATTGAGTGACAGTGTACTAATATGAACAATAGCTATCTCTAAGAACTTACCATTATTGAAAAATCATTTCAGAAAGCACTGGCAAGAACGTGTCAAAGTTCACTTTGACCAAGCTGGTAAAAAAGCTTCAAGAAGACAAGCTAGAGCTTCCAAAGCTGCTCAAATTGCTCCAAAACCATTAGATGCCTTGAGACCAGTCGTTAGAGCTCCAACCATCAAATACAACAGAAAAGTTAGAGCTGGTAGAGGTTTCACTTTACGTGAAATTAAAGCCGCTGGTTTAACTCCAGCTTATGCTAGAACTGTTGGTATTGCCGTTGACCATCGTCGTCAAAACAGATCCACTGAAATTTTCGACGCCAATGTCTTGAGATTAAAAGAATATCAATCCAAATTGATTGTTTTCCCAAGAAATGGTAAAGCTCCAGAAGCTGAACAAGTCTTATCAACTGCTCAAACTTTCCCAATTGTTCAACCAACTCCAGAATCAGAACCAAGAGCCGTTGAACAACAAGAACAAACTGCATACAGAACTTTGAGATTGGCTAGATCTGAAAAGAAATACAAGGGAATCAGAGAAAAAAGAGCTAAAGATAAAGCTGAAGCTGAAGCTGAAAAGAAAAAATAAGTTACGTCTTGAAGAAAATATTGAATATCATATTTGGGGTTTTTAGTCATTTTTTATTTCTGTGTTAATTTATATCATGTCTTGTTTGGGTTTAGTAATCATTTGTAGAATGAAATGTTCTTTATTTTAGCCAAATTGAGGGTCAAAATAAATGAATAAAATTAGCATTAATAAAGATCAATATTAAGCTTTCAACTCAACTGAAAATGATCAACGTTTAACGTATAATCAAACACTACATTGTTACTCAATTATTCTACAACATTACACTTTATAACATCATGACTTTGCTTTTATTAAATACAGTAAATATTTTTAATTGAATGTATTGGATCTAATCGAACAAACCGAAACCCATATCGTCATCAGATTCTTCTTTTTCTTCTTCTTTTTCTTCTTCAGCAGCAGCTTCAGTAGAACCAGAGGCAGCAGCAGCAGAAGCACCGGCAGCTGGGGCAGCTGGACCAGCAGAAGCGAAACCTTTCAAGATTTCTTTCAAGTCTTTACCTTCTAAAGCGGAAGCGAAAACATCAGCCCAGACCTATTGATTTATTTGTTAGTAAACTGGCTCTTCCCAAATTGCATAAGACACTAGAATTTCTAGACAATCAATCTTTATGCTCCGTAATGATTTAATTCGTCTCGATTCTGACTTGTCTGTTCATCTTATAATTCACTTACTTTGTCAACTGAGGCACCAGCAGCTTTGGTCAAGGTCAATAAGTTTTCAGAGGTGATGTCTAGACCAGCGTCAGACAAGATCAAGGCAGCGTATGAAACAATAGCGTCAGACATTGTTGTATATGTGTTGTATATAGTCCAATCACCCAGTAGTACCTATAGGTAACTTTTGAAGATATCCACTTGATATGAAGCCAGTACACCAAAAATCAACACCGGTAAGGGACACACCACACAAAAAAAAACAATTTCGCGAATTGAAGAATTCTGTTTGGTGAAAAAATTGAATTTTTTTTTCGAGAGTCTGAAATGGCTGAGTGGTGTGTGGGTGTATGGCTGTTTTGGGGGATTGTGTCAAAATAGCAGTCACAAACACTGGAGGTATAAGCTGGAGAGATAGATAAGGAGATATTGAGAGACAGAATTGTTGGAGAAGTGCTTCTTCTGAGACGGATAGTGGAGATTTGTAGCATAATAGTTAGTTAAGTTTGGTTTGTTAGTTGAGGATAAGTTGTCATGTGCTGAGTTGTTGACTGCTCAGATCTACATCATTCATAGACTAGTTGTAGAGATTACAACTGGAAGACAGGCCTGTGACATATATGTGTTTGTAAAGCTGACTATCATAAAACTGATGAAGATGAATCATATATAGGCTTCATTCAATTGAGCTATGCTTCAAGCTGTGGATCATCACTTTGACTGATACCTCGACCGTCTTGCGATGACAGTCAAATCAATACCTACTACAACAATTCTATTCACAAGACTTCTATTTACAGGTATATTCGATCATCCTTCAATGGCTTATATTCATAATGCACAAAAAAGTTGATTGATAATCGAAAAGCAGGAAAAAAAAAACTATAGACATAATGTAAACTCATTTAGTAATCATCACTTTATATGACATCAATGGAGAGAGGTATTGAATTTCATTCTTTATTTTAAAAAGTTTTCCAAGTTGTTTAACCATCCCAAGTATTCTTCATTTTCTTTGAAGATACCATAGTTGATAACATGGTGTAATAATTCATCATCAACACCCAATGATTCCAAATAGTTGTCTAATGAAACAACCAATTTCTCATCTAAATTGGCAATGGCTGGACCGTGATAGGCAATTTCACGTTTTTGTTCATCCTCAGCCTTTTCTGACAAAGCTTCTTCAGCCTTGGCGTAGTAGGTAACACCTTCGGCAACAACAGCGGCATCGTAAGTACGATAAACTAGATCGAAACTAACAGCAGTGTTATCAGCCTTTTTAGCGACAACTAAATTGACATTCAAGAAGAATTCTTCTGGTTGTTTGTTTAAATCATCTTCTTCAAAGTTTTCCTCAACAGCACGAATGTTAACAGCTTGATTGACATCAAAATATAAGTGTAAAGTTTCAGTTTCAGTTTCCTTAACTAATTTACCTAAAGATTGACCTTCAGTTTTAGCGATTTGGAAACCAGTTCTTTCGAAGAAACTGGTTAAAGCTTCTGGAATTTCATTATCGTTGTCCTTTTCGTGTGTGATTTCACCTTCAACAGCAAGACGGAATTGTTCTCTAGCTTCATTGAACTTAATGGTAGAAGTGGAAAATAAACGTGGAGCAATTGTGTTGATTGTGCTTCTTTGGGCCAATGAAGGAATTGAGCTTCTCACGACAGAGGTTCTGGCAATTGTGTTCAAGATGTTTGCAGAAGCACGGGAAGTTAAACGGAATGACATTGTATATATTGAACTTTGCTGTATTGTTGATAGTCTAGTTCCTATTGTATAGGCCATTATGATCCTCTTGATTCTCTTGTCAGAATTTTTTACAAAAATGAGAACCGGATATCGATCCTGTATTCCACCGGATCTCGAGAGGATCACAGTTGACACAATCTTGCTCAGGGGCTATTAATACTCAACCATTGCAGCCAGATTGGATCGACAGCAACATTTACATTAAAGCTAGTGAAGGCGGTATCATATAGCTGATCTGGAATTGAGGGGCTATTGCACTTTTTTGGGTTGTTGTTTGCCAAAGTTACGTCGTTTTGGGTAGAATGACATATTTCTTCACGTTCCATTACATTAAATTATAGCAATATAGCAAAGATTTATGGAATAATTGGATCATCGATGGAATGTTTCCTGTGTAAATGAAACAATTGAAACCTTGAAACTTAAGATCAGATAAACTATATAAGATGAAGAATATCTCCTCTACATTCAGTCTTCTTTTCTCTTTCCTATTATCATCAACAAAGAGATTCATAACTATTACAGATATAAATTTCTTTTACAAACAAAAAATCACAATTAACAATGTCAAACTTCATCGATAAAATTTCAAACAAAATTCACGGTAACGAAACTACCACTACTTCAAACCAATACGCTAATGAACCAACTGGTTCAAACACCACTAATGCTTATGGTACTACTGGATCAAACACACATGGTACCACTGGTACAAATACTAATACTAGTCATGGTACATCAGGTTTAGGTGGTGCAGGTACCACTGGCGCAGGTACTGGTGCTTATGGTTCATCAACTACCCCAGGAACAACTCAAGGTGATAACTTATCATCAACTCAAGCTACTACAGGTCGTCATGGTGCTGGTTCATCAGGTTATGAAGATGACTTAACTTCAGGTTCTGGCCGTCAAACTAGATCACAAGCTGCTGGTAGTACTGGTACTACCGGTACCCATTCTAGTGGTTTAGGTCACAACCAATCAAGTCATTTAGCTGGTACTACTGGTACTACCGGTACATCAACCCATCCTCAATCTACAACTCACTCTAGTGGTTTAGCTGGTACCACTGGTACTACCGGTACATCAAGCTATCCTCAATCTACAACTCACTCTAGTGGTTTAGGTCATAACCAATCAAGTGGTTTGACAGACACAACAGGTACCACAGGTACTCAACATTCAAGTAGTAACAAAGGTGGATTGACAGGTGCTGCTGCTGCTGCTGCCGGTGCTGTTGGTCTTGGTTCCTCATCTAATCATCAATCAAACACCACAGGTACTACTGGTACCACTGGTGCCAATGCTTCATCTCATAAACCATCAAGAACCGCAGATGCTGCTGGTACCACCCATTCTAGTGGTTTAGGTCATAACCAATCCAGTGGCTTGACTGGTGCTACTGGTACTACATCAACCCATCCTCAATCCACAACTAACTCTAGTGGTTTAGGTCACAACCAAGCTGCTGGTGGTGGTACTTACGCTACTGATTCTACTGGTACTACCGGTACCCATTCTAGTGGTCTAGGTCACAACCAATCAAGTGGATTAGCTGGTACTACTGGTACTACCGGTACATCAACCCATCCTCAATCTACAACTCACTCAAGTGGTTTAGCTGGTACTACTGGTACTACTGGTACATCAAGCTATCCTCAATCTACAACTCACTCTGATGGTTTAGGTCATAACCAATCAAGTGGGTTGACTGACACAACAGGTACCACAGGTACTCAACACTCTAGTAATAACAAAGGTGGATTGACAGGTGCTGCTGCTGCTGCTGCCGGTGCTGTTGGTCTTGGTTCCTCATCTAATCATCAATCAAAAACCGCAGGTACTACTGGGACCCATTCTAATGGTTTAGGTAACAACGAATCCAGTGGTTTGACTGGCACTACAGGTACAACAGGTACTACTGGTACTCATTCTAGTGGTTTAGGTCATAATCAAGCAGCTGGTGGTGGTACTTACAATACTGGATCTTCAGGTTTAGGTGGCTCATCTCATACTCCATATGGTACTGAACATTCTGGTACCACAGGTACTACTGGTACACATTCAAGTGGTTTAGGTAACAACCAATCCAGTGGGTTGACAGGTGCTACAGGTGCTACAAATGCTTCAAGTACTACAGGTGCTTCAAGTGTTGGTGGTACTTCCAACTTTGCCCAACAAGCTGAAGAATTAGGAAGAAAGGGATTCGAAAGAGGTGTTGAAGAAGGTCACAAATATGTTGAAAGAAACTTGAAATAAGGGTGATCTTTGAAGGTTTTGTATTTCAACTCATATGAACTTTATGTTATTTCATTTCACGATATCATGCATGATTAGCTTTCATTTATATACTATAACGTTATTTGTAAAATAAGACAAATTTTATTTGGTTTTTAAAAAATAGTTGTAAAAAAAGCTTCTTTCAACTTATAGCCGACATGTCAATACTAATTGACTAGCTTCTGGTTTCTGCGCATTATTAATGTGTGAATCGTGGCACTTGAATTTATAAATCTATCTACATTGAATTTGGTATCTTGACGATGTTGATTAATATTTGCATTGAATAATAATAATGATAAAATGGTAAAATAATGTACAATATATAATACTTCTTTTGGGAAGCGTTGTTTATGCTCCTTTGTGTTCTCTTCACCTAAAAAAAACAACCTTAGTTCAAATAAAATGAACTATCATAATAAAAAATGTCACCTGAACAAATGGATCATCAAGAATCCAATTAACTAACCATGTAGAAACGAATAATAAAACGTGTAAACGATTTTTCGAAATGAAAAACAGTAGAAGAAAAAAAAAGGATATTTCCATGAAAAGAGGAAGAAAAGATTTGACACGAATCGAAAAAAATCAAGTTGACTATTGCTCAGCATCAGCAACTTTGAGCCATTCTTGAACAAAGAGCGAGGAGCGACGATAACGACGTTCTTGATATTTTTCATAAATCGATTTGTGATGTTCTTCTGGATGACGACAAGCATCTAGTAAAGCTGATGCAGCAGGTTTTAATTGATCAGCGGTATAACCAGAGTAGAATACATGAGCATCTGTCCAATCACCACGATTCAGTAATAAACGACTTAGGAAATGAGAAGCAGCAGCTAACCAACTTGGTGGAGACGCAACAAATCTATAATCCATAACAGTAATCTCCAAAAAATATTTGGCTAAAGTTCTTGTTTCAAAATCATAATCATCAGCTTTACTTGTACGACGTAAAAATGACATTGGACCTGGCCAGCCCATTTCAAACTCTAAAACATCAATCATAAATCTTTCAGCTCTTAGTATATCCTCAACAGTATATGCATGATCAACCATATATGCAATTTCTTGAACACTCGGACAGTTGATTTCTTCATATTTGGCAGCAATAAATAACGCAACAGCACCAACTAATTGAAATCTGCTTAAAGAAACTCTTCTTTTACTTAAAAATCTATCAATATAATTCACTGTCAAGAACAAAGTTTCTGGCAATAGGTTGAATCTTGCATGAACTTGAACTAACCAATCTATCAATATGCTACGCATATTCCACTTCAACTCTGTTTGTGATTCCATATATAATGGATTTGGTCTTAATTTCATTTCTAATTCATGGAGATAATTGAAGATCTCTGGAGAATATTCAGCAACCATTGATACATCATAAGTATCTTCATCTTCCTCATCCAGTCTATCATTATGAAACATTTGAAAAGTTTCCATCAATTGTTGATGAACTTCAGCATTTAGTTTTGGCATTAGTGGCGAAGGGATTGCTTCTTCTTCATCATCATGATCTTCTTCTTCAAAGACGTCTGAGCCATGAACTTCCACTTGATCTCTATGAACATACCTGTCTTTAATTTCAGCTAAAGGCTGTCTATTGTAATCACCGACTTTATTCTCATCTCTTGCTTGTACGAAACCTGAAGGTGGTACATTTTCATCATTGTTATCATCACCATATACTTTGACTCTTTGAGCTGGTTTACCTAGGGCTGTTCTAGAGTTTCTTGAAGCGTTTGTGGATACAGCTCCAAGGGCAACTCTTTTAGTAGTGACAGCAGGTTGTTGAAGTCTTTGTTGTTTTGTTCTTAAAACTTGTGAATTTTCATTTGATATTATTCTCATGTGTTGGGACTCAGAAGCCATGATAGATGTATGTATCAATTATATGATGTTTGGTATACTTTGTGAAAGCAAGTTTGTTGTTGTTGATATTGCTGGGAGAAGTGTGATTGTGAATTATATTTTCATAGAAGATCTTAAAGGCTAACAACAATAAACAAATAAGAAATGCAAGTTTTTATGGATAGAAATTGAATCGATAGCTTTAAATGCGTTGGATGTGTTGTTGGTGATGATGGTTCTTTTCAACTATTTATCCTATAATGCCTTGGTGTAAACAACCGGGGCTTGTGAACAAATATGATGGCACCTCAAAAAGACAAAGTCAATGTATAAACCAGCTTGGGTAGGATATCAATTAACGGTGATTGTCTAAGATCTAAATGCAATTCAGCTTTCAATGTTGCAATATTGGGACACAGAAGGGTTTGTGCTGATACTCTTTGTGTTTTGTGGATATCGAAATATATCAATATTTGACAGTAGGTACAAAACAAAATGAGGGATCCAGTTCTGAAGAAGTTTGTATAAGCGAGAGACTTTGAGTTAACAAGAGGTAAACTTTCCAAAACAGACTGCTGGCTATGAAGTGTGAGCTTATGGACCAATCAATGATTCTGTTAAAGTTGTTGTTGAAGTTGACGTCTGAAATAAGTTCCTTCGATATTTGTTTTTCCTTTGTTTTCACTCAGCTCATCGTTTCCATGGCAAACTACACTGAAATCCACGGTACGAGCAGCACAGGGAAAACAACACCAAATAAACAAAAACAAATCGCGAAATCGACCGCGAACTCGCTCAATTTGGTAACCAGGGTGATCTCTTCCCCATTGGGAACTGTTCCAGATTTCGATGCTACTGGATATATAAGTTTGAATCAGAACTCATTAACGTTGTATTCACAAGTACGTAGTGGTGGTCTAGTCTGGTAATATTTAATCATGCCAAATCAAACCCAGCTTCGGAATTGATGGCATACAATAGCTTCTCTTTCAAAATAGCCTTGCTCTTGTATGCAGGTAACCTCAACATATTGACACATGTGGATGATGTAGGAAGAGAATCAAGGGAATCAGACCTGCTCGCAGCTGCGATACCAAATCTTGGGTGTAATTCCTTGAATCCCAACAATGGTGCTCTTGGTACTGAAGTGACAAATTTTACTAGTTGGAATCTATCTTTGCTAGACATTTCTTCGACAACTTCCCAAAAGTCTTTAATCACTTGATCATTCTGTGTGTAGCCTCCATAATTTACGTTGTTTTTCAAATCAGCAACATTGACATCCTTCTCACCAGAAATCAACATTTGGAGCTCATAGGGATTGAACATTGATAACCAATCTTTTGAAATCATATCAAATAACCCATTCAAAAATGAGTTACATTGGATATTTATCAACTTGTTCAACTTAAAGTTTGATACTTCATGAACAAACTTTAGCTTATTGGAAGCATTGACAGGAGTGATAGAACCATTTGGTATCAAATCTATACTGATAGTTTTACCGCTGATTTGTTCATCAACACTGAACGTCAAGTTCATAGAGTTTAATTCTTCGGCACTCATGCCCAACAGTTTGACCAAATTGGAATATAGCTCATTATCCAGACTTCTCAAGTCGTCAAATGAGTTCCTATAACCAGTATTGAACTTTGTTAAAAAGAATGGTGAGAAACTAATATCAACCAAGATTTTTTCATATAGACATTTCCCAATAATTTTTCCCAAAAAATTTATATAATTTAGGGACTTTAGTTGCTCCTCGCTATCGATTCTGTATTGATATTTCAATCCAATTTGAGGGTTTGGATACAATTCATGACTATCGTTCTCCACAAACAAATTTTGGAAACCTTCTTTAACTGTACTTGTTAAAAATTCCTTAGTGAGACCACCCCCATCAATACCTGGTTCAACTTCACCGTGCTCGTTAGTGAAATTCACCTCTATAGGACCTTTGAAAGTATCACCTTGCTTATTGAAATTCTCGAAAGCATCCTCCAATAAATGACCTCTTCTAACATTAACTCTATGCTTAGATCTCATCATTGAGAAGAAATTGTTATTTTCACTTATACCAAGTTTATCTCTATTCAATTCCATCAACAATTGAAAAATTTCCACTCTTTTAGGAAAACTTATAAAGAAAGGTGTATGAAGAAAAATTTTCAAATTCGCTTGTTGCTCAGATCTCAAAGAAGACATTATCCTACTATTGTCTTCATCATCTGATACGTCTTCATCTTTATAATCTTCATATAATGTGATCAATTCAACCAAATTGAGTATCTCCACTTTCTTGTCAGGTATCAACCACAAATCGTTTTCAACAATGGACAATCTTGAATCCTTCAAGTATACTTGATTCAAAACTTTCACAGACAAAGTTTCCAAAAAACCCCAGTTGAAATCTCTAGCTCTTTTATTAACCCGCGACAAATTTAAAAAGAAGTTCAATGTAAAGTATTTCAAGAACAATGCAATTTGTTGATACTTTTCAACAGTGAAGCTATATTTCTTGAATATTTCAAAATCATTTGATACAATCAAAAAATATTGAAAAACTTCCAAAAAGATGTATAAATCATATTGAATGAAATTCAAATTTTCTTTGAATACATAGTCAATAAAGCTTCCTTGAATGCTGTAGATTGAATCTTGTTTGACTTCAACAAATTTACGGATTACTGGGTGTTCAATGATAGAATTCACAATCTCCTCAAAACTATCTGGAATCAAATAAATGATAAATGTTGACTTTAATGTTGGTTTCAGACGAATTAATGAACCATACAAGCGAGTCAATATGTGTGAATCCCCGACATTTCTAGTCACTGCAGTGATGAATTCTCTATTGTAAAGCGTTTCAATTCTTGCATTCAAGTCTTCATCAACCACCTTTCTTTTTAGTCCAATGGTCTCTTTACCCTCATCATCACTATCAATTGAGGAAAATTCATTTTCAGATTTTGTAGTGACGACAATATGTAGCGAAGAAAGGACCCATGATATCGGTGAAATTTCCCGAACATCAAAGTTTTTGGCTTGGCTGATAAAAATTGAAAGAATTCTAAGTTTCTCATCATCATCAAAACTTGCGAAAGGGGAAGAGGTAGTGATATGCTTATTCAATATATCAAATGGGACATGAAAGTTGGATGAAAGGTTTGTCAAGTCCGGTATTGTTAAAAATTTGATATATTCATCCATTTCCAAAGATGAATATTTTGTGATTAATGGAAGTAAATGAGATGCAAATTCAAAGTTTCTTTCTATTATGAAGTTTTGAGTCAAAACTGAGAGGGAAGAAATGACTCCAATGCGTTTTGTTTCCGCTTGCATGCATGGATATATCTTTTCGACAACTTGTAGTAAAATTTTCAAAACTTGAAGATCATTGAAATCACTGGTGTTTATTTGGGTTATTGTCTTACTTAATGAGATCAACAAGTCCTGGCATAAGTTGGCATCCAAATGACTCAAAGAAGTGCTGTTCAATATGCCATTTAAGAGCTTGATATGATCCAATTTTCTCTCGTTGATTTTATAAACTGTATCATAAAAGATGGAGAATTGAGTAACAGTGTGGTTGATATCACGATTTCCAATTAGACTTTCCCATCGCAACGCAAGATGCTTTCTGTACTGCATTACCGCCAGATGTTTTCTGATGAACGATTGAACCACAATCACAGACTTTTCCCTGGCTCTTTCCTTCTCTCTTTTCTCTCTCTCCTTCTGGGTGCGAAGCAAGATGTTTGTTCTGTTGTGCTTGTACCCGCCACCCAAGTTGACGGATCTTTTCTTCAACTGGCCGTTGAAGTTTTGCATAATGGCTCAATATCCTCTTCTTTGTTGTATTTCTTGACAATCAAAGCGAATTTGTACAAGTGGCGATACTAGCCCTATTGATCTAAATTCCTGTGAGATGACAAATTAGGACTGGCGCTCTACCTGAACAAAGCACCTATAGCTCCAATCAGCAGTAATTTCTTCCAAACTGGCAGTAGCAGCAGCTCTA
This sequence comes from Hansenula sydowiorum, assembly GCA_030574735.1. NCBI lineage: Eukaryota > Fungi > Ascomycota > Saccharomycetes > Phaffomycetales > Wickerhamomycetaceae > Hansenula > Hansenula sydowiorum. The sequence continues at coordinate 51,971 of JAJMFN010000303.1, forward strand.
TATTCTCCAGCAGAACCAAAACCAGTAGCACAACCTGTTCTGGCACCGTTCAATCGACGTTTCCTTCCCTTCAAAAGCTTTAGAAATGGAGCCAAAATGCCAAAATGTCAAAATCAAACCATCAAACCAAAAGGGAAATCCGGGGCTGCAAAGAATAAGAGAGAGCCGGATCTCGATTCTCGGTTCTTATTGTGGGTTTTCCGGTTATCAGAAAGTGGAAGTGAATTTGAAGATTGGAGTCCACAATCCAGCACCAGACAGCTGAAGATTATCACCAACTGTGGACACTTGCAACGGGGCTGAATCGTGGAGACACTGCTGGCATACACAGACTGATTCATAGAACTGGTTTTACTATAGAAGGATATTATTCTACCGCTCAAGCTTGCCACGCGCTCCATCTCAGGCTCAACAAGACATATCTACAATAGGAGGTAAGAGGCTTGATATTCCATTCCTTAGCAGGAAACAAAGTACCGCTGTGAAAAACACCAAGTCATCAGTTATTGGATAAAACATTAATCTAAAGTCAATACCGATAGGACCTTTTCCATATAAACATATCGATAATCCAGATAACTTCCAGGCAATTTCAGTGAGAACTGGCGTGTGGGTGCTGCTTTAAAGTTCTTTTTTTGGCATATAAGAGTTTCCCGAAAAACACACTGGTGAAAAGTTGCAATACAAAAAAGCACCAAAATGGTTCACAACCTGAATATCAGCATGCTATCTGAGTTCTTCATATTGATTTCCCTTATACAGCATGGAGCTTGGTCACTTCCGTTGGTCAAGAGAAACAATAATTATGACGATGATGACCAATCTGCAATAACGTTAATAATTGTGCTGAGTATAGTGGTATGTCTGATCATATTGGGACTTGTCAGTGTGCTATTTTGCGCTCTGATGAGGTTTTTCTGGAGAAAGAGTTATCTAGCGTTGGAAAACAACGTCCCAGGTGCATTGGATGATGAGTTTGAAATAGAAGAAAGATTAAGTGAATTATCACCAAATGAACAAAACTTGTACAGATCCGGTCAGGATTTCATCAAACAAAACCCACCTTTCAACGAGGAACTTTCGTTGTCAAACCATTTGTTAATACAAGAAAAGGGCATTGAAGCCTGGGATTTCATTCCAGATTCAAATCTGGCGAATGATGCAATAATTGTCAACAATAAAACTGAATTAAATTTCACAAATTATGATTATCAATGTTCTATACAATCAAATTTACCAATACCCAAACTAAACGATGTCTATTATTTTGAAGCAAAACTTTTCAACCTTGAGGCACCAGAACATACAACATTATCTATAGGATTAGCCACTAGACCATATCCATATTTTAGATTACCAGGAAGACATCACTATTCGATAAGTTACGATTCTGATGGATCAAGAAGATTCAACAACTCTTTCAAGCTGAATGAGAAAGAGAGCTCTGTTTTCCCAGAACTACAACAAGGTGACGTTGTTGGTATCGGATATAGATGTCGTAGCGGCACCATATTTTTCACAAGGAATGGTAAGAAATTGAGTGAAAAATCCATTGGGGGTCATATCAAAGGTTTCAGAATGAACAACATTTTCCCAATAGTGGGTTCTAATAACCCATGTGCAATTCATGTCAATCTAGGCCAATCTGGTTACGTTTTCATTGAGGCCAATATCAAAAAATGGGGGTTTGCTTTAAGAGAAGGTACAAGACCTCCATTACCAGACTATAATTATGCGAGTCATGACTTATTATTGGAAAGCAGTAATGAAGACGACGATGAGATTGTTGAACCGCCGGATTTCTACTCAAATGCTGGGTATCAGTCCTCTATTGGTTCAAAGGGAAGTTTTAACGATAATATAACTTTGAATTCTTTACCGCCAAACCCACCAATCTATGAATCCGGCGATATGGAAGAAGAAGATGAAGAAGAAGGAGATGATGATAACGAAGAGGCAAGATTATTAGAGAACACAAGAAACAATCAATTCTTGAGTGTGGATGAAGTGGAGGATTATGAAGCTAGAAATAGAAACAGTGTTGAAGGAACACCAGATGATGAGTAAATAATAGGTGTTCAAAGCATGTCATGATAATTTTTTTTATCTGGGGAATGAATGATATTTTTTTACAGCGTGAGGGTCAAATTACAAGATACATAATATTATGGTGGTATCATTTAGGTTTTATTAGTGATTTTAGTTTATACAATACAAGGCATTATGGTTAATATATCAACCGCTCTAAAAAGGCTGTAAGTTCAATTAGTCGTGATACGTTTATTATATTGCAAGTGAAGTATTTGAGATGAAGATATCATAGCTATAATTGGAGCATACCTTTAAAATTTATTTTCCAAAACCGAATTCCCCTCTCCTTTATCTTTCTTTTCAAAAATGTTGATTATTATGCGGTGGTATGTTTTCATTATCATTATGATGATATTGATTTGAATCCTGTATATCTAAAGTCGATTCGATTGGACCTGGATGATCTCCTTCTTTTATAAAATTATCAAAAGTATCAGTTGGATCATGAACGAAATTTTGATCATGAACAAATTGTTGCAACAAAGGATTACTAAACTGATCAAATGACGCCGAGAGGTCATTATTGCCTATTTGTTGTTGTGGTTGAGGATTCGGGATGTTATTAATTATGCTTGGTGATTGAGAATCCAATCTTTGCGGTAGGGAAAATTCCTGTTGTGGGATATTGGTACTATTATAATCCAATATGAATGAATTCATGAATTTTAAAGATTGTTCAGATCCGGTAAAGACATGTGGTAATCCAGAACCACCAACAAATGCATCATTCACTTGATGTCCTTCACTGAAATCATCACAGATTGACCATTGATTTATATTTTGTGCCATTGTTTGCGAAAAATAAACAGCAAATTTTGGAGGCTTGTTCAATATTAATTTCAACTCACAAAGATTTGAGTCTGAATCTTCACCATCTGCAGTTATACTTATTGAACAGTTATTAATCAATGAGATTGGATAAAAAATTCTAAATAGTATTTTGGAAGTATCAGTTATTGCACTGAAGAAATAATTGATTTCGAAATTTTTTCTCGATATAACAATCATTAAATCTGTTGAATTGTTCATTATTTCATTGATTGAAAAAGGCGATAAATTTGATAAATTCTTGACACTGAAAATATTATCATTTGATAAATTCCCACTCTTTATACGTTTCCAACTCCCCACAGTTAATGATTTGGCATCGATGAAAAAGTAATTATTATTCAACGTTAATGGAATATTATCATACCTTGTTGCTGAAGATACATAACTTCCAACACCAAATGTATAGGGATCTTCTTTATCGTTTGTATTTTGTAGTTTTTCCATTTTTCTTGATTTTGCTCGTCTATTTTGAAACCAAATACGAACACTTCTTTCCGGCATATTGGTCTGCTCACTTATTCTTTTCCTCGTTTGAGCATTAGGATTGGCATTCTTATTAAACTCATCAACTAATAAAGCCAACACTTCACCAGAAGCTCTCGTTCTTTTTTGAGTATTTTCATTATTTTGATTTTGCATTGGTGATTGCTCCCCAGAATGTGTACGATCTTGGAAATCATTATACATAATATCAGTGGCACCAACATTGGCCATCAATGCCTGATCAAATTCATGTTGTGAATCGAAAAATTCATTGTCATCTTGAAACTCAGAAAACCCATGTGAATCAAATCCTTGCTCCATATTTTCTTGATTATATGTATATGTATTGAGATGTGTTATAATCTTTTGAATCTTATATCAGCATTGAAATGTGAATATTAAATGACGAATGCTTGATGGTTAATTAAGGGTTGGTATTGTTCTAAAACTCGTAAATCAATGTGTTGCTTTTATATTGAGAAGGTGCAACTCAAGGAATCAATATGGTTGTAGATCCTGTTTCTTTGACACTTTAGACGAGAAAACCACGGCGGACTTGGAGGCGTTTGGCAAAAGCAGCAGCGTTGACACCAAATCAAATGTTGTGGATAGAAAAGCGGTTCAATGAATATCCTATGAGCTCCCTGGTATCCCAACTCTCCAATGCTTCTAATCCATACATGTGCACTTGAAAGGCTTTTTTTCCTCAGCAAAACCACAGTGGGACCGGAACTCGTGAAGCATTTCCGACCTCCAAAGTAAATACTACAACTACAACTTTAATTAACAATGAAAACGTGATAAACTAATGCGTATATAATAACACAAGGGAGATCTCTATAGGTCCAGCTATAATGTCTCATTCCAGGTCTTTCATTCTATCCTCGATGATCTTGTCGACATCTTCATCATCCTCCTCTTTGACAAATCTCAACTTTTTGCCAATCTTACGGGCTTTTGAATCACCCAAACGTCTTTTGATCAATTTACCACTTGGTAAAACCTCAGTTTCAAACTCACCATCATTGTACAAATAAGAAGATGCCTTAGCTTCAGATGGAGCCCCCGGTGGTAGCTCAGTGTCCAATGTGATGGTATTCTGTCTCTTTCTACCTGGGAAATATTTGACTATTCTTGATTCGTCTTTAGACCAGCTCCAACCTTGTTGCATATAATCAAAGGCTTCAGTCTCGATTTTTCTGCGGATTTCAGTTTGTTTTTCGAAAACTCTGAATTGATCTGTATCATTTGGCAGGAACCAATTTCTTAAAACTTGAATAACAATGTCATATAATAATGGCATTGCCACAATTATTAGTAAACTAGCCCACCAAGTAACATCGTTACCAAATTTCCAGTAAATTCCTCTATAAACATCATATATCTTGCTAGTTTCCGGTTTGTATAACCCAGGTAATAGACAACACCATAATAACCAACCCAGTGATGAGATTAGACAAGATGCTAAATTCATAGCAGTTCTATCATGCTGCTCCAAAAATTGTATCTTGATGTTAATAGTGAAAACAATAGCAGTGAATGTTAAAACCCCCATTGGATACAACGAGTTATCTAATAATGCCGTAAAGCCCCATAAATACCAACTTGAAAAGCAAATCAGCACCGAACTCGAACCAGCAAGAAACATCCAACCGAGAAATATTCTGAGATTGAAAGATTCATTTAGACGACCTTTGCTGTATAATTCAGGAACGGCTAACAAGGTTGCAGGTTTCAAATCTTTCTCAAACATACCAATACACAAGACTGGTAATGAGGTGAATAGAGTGTTGAACATGGACAGCGACCAAGGCTCATATAACGATGTACCTGTAAACATTGTATTTCTTTGGAAAATAGCCTGTGTCAAATAGAAAAACACTTCCTTATAAAAAGTTGACAAGACAAATTTCGAAGTTCTAACATAATTATATCTTCCGTGAACAAGTAATAATTTTTGTAAATACTTGAATTGTGCAATTGAATAATCCGAACTTCTTGCAGCTTGTAAACCTTCTTTACCAGTAATACCAATCCCAATATCAGCGCTTTGGATCATAGCAATATCATTAGCACCATCACCAATGGCTAAACTGACCAAGTTTTTATTCAGATTACGAATATTCGAAACCATCATGGCTTTTTGAGATGGGCTCGCTCTGCAACAAATGACAGAATCTGTCTTGGTGCATAACGTAACAAATATTGACAAGACAGAAGGATCAGCCTCAAAATCACTCAGTGTTGCACCATCAATCACAACAACACAATGTGCAACATTATTTGAATTCAGTTCCAAATCAGCGGCATTCATTTTCGTGATTACATCTTCATCATTTGAGTCCAAAATTACCACAGTGGAATAGTCTTTAATCAACTTACAAGAATAACCAATGTTGATTGCAGTTTCTCTTTTATCCCCAGTTAACATCCAAAGCTTGATCCCAGCTCTTCTCAATTTTTCAATCGTATCCGAAACACCATCTTGTAACTTATCTTCAATAGCAGTGGCACCTGCGAGTTCTAAATTATTTTCCAATTCACATCCAACTTGTTCGATTAATAGGGCACGATTGTTCAGTGAAGTTTTAGCACTAGCATAATCTAATGACCATTGCTCATATTCCGACTTATCGATCCATTTATAACCGTAAAGCAAAGTTCTTAACCCATCAGTGGAAAACTCCTCGATATGTTGTAAAGTTCTTTCAATGACGTATTCTTCATTCAGAACCAGTTTATCATTGCCAATATAATCTGATGTGGAATCGAGCTTATATTTCTTCCGTTGTTGCAAATTCAAAGATCTTCTAGCCTCACTAACAACGTCATTGATCTCATCATCATCCTTCTTTTTATTGGAGAGGAAATCATCGATTGAGTGGACATTTGAATTGATTGATGCTCCACTAATTGAAGGTCTTGAAAATTGTAAAGATTTTCTAGGAATTTCAGCAGATTGTTTTTGCTGTAAGATCATTTTGGCTTCATTGGCTTTACGCAATGAGGTATTTCTATTCAATTCATTTTGTTTGGATGTAACAATTTCTGAGTTTCTTAATCTGTCCATAATGATATTATCAGCACCTTTACATATCAAACAGAGACGTTCATCTGGGAATTTGACCACAACGGACATTCTCTTTCTAGCGGAAGAAAATTCAACAACATCCATGATTTCATAGATTTCATCCATAGGATCAGAATCCATCCCATTTGGATATGTTCTTATTTTCAAAGATTTATGATTTTTACTGAATACCACATAACCCATATCTCTAGCAGCAACGACAAGAGCCAATTCATCAGGAGATGAAGCTTGATATTCAATATCTTCTTCATCATCTGATATGTTTTTAGGTAAGCATGAATGACAAAGCGCTAATGATAATATGAAAAATTTGGCCTTTTTGGAGAAGATACTATTTGGATTTGTTTGAACAAATTCCAATAAGTCCAAGGTAGTTTTGAAATTTTTATTCAAATCACTTGATTTAGGTTTTTGACTGGAATGTGAGCTCAACGCAGATGCCAAACTTGGTCTGCCAGTATAAACTGTATTGGCTTTTCTAATATCAACAGAATTTCTTGACTTGACTGGAGAAAATGAAGTTATCTCTTCTACACTGCTGCTTATAGCTGAAACATTTAAATTGTTTGAGTCTTTTGGATCTGATGGTTGATCAACTTCATGAGTCCATGCAGTACCAGCAACACTGAACTTTCTAAAAATCATCAAATTGTCAGTCAAAGTACCAGTTTTATCACTGAATACATAACTAACTTGACCCAATTCTTCCAAAATAGTAGCTGTATGTGATTCACATGGCGTATTGGAAGGCTTATGGTACATATCAATATCCCAGTGTAAAAATCCAGATTGAACAGCTTTGATAATCTCCGTTGTAACATACAATGACAATGGAATCAAAGTGTTGTACATAATGATAAATGACATAACAGTCGGTGCAACACCTGCATCTTGATTATATAGATACCAAGAAGTATCCCAGTGACTGCTCAAGAGTAATCTTTGAGCCATGAAGGAAAACATTGACAGTGATAACACCACCATAACCATAAAACCAACAATCATGTTGATATATTTTTGTAGTTTTGGAGCTTTAATTCTTGGATTTTTGATTGCATTCATTCGAATTTTGGATTCTTCACCAGTGAAAATAACCAATCCAATCAAATTACTAGTATTTCTGATAATGGAGCCTCTATATATAACATTTTCTGGACCCAATGGATATATTTCATTATCAATGCTAACGTTACCTTCGAAATTGTACAAATCTGTATTTGGATCCTCAATAGTAACACCAGCTTGAAAGTTTTTCAACCCAAGGGCAGTATTCATAGCATTTGAGACCTTTGGATGTGGAATTCTTGACTTCAAATTTGTCTCACCATCAAGATCCATGGTTTCCACGAAAACTTCGTTTTCATTGATACCGTCAGAGGTGAGCACAATGATATCAGCAGGAACAGCTTCATCTTGTTCCAATTTAATCACATCACCAACTTTAATATCTTTCCACTTGATTTTATTGATTGATATATCCAACTTTTTCAAATAATTTTCTTTTGTGAACGTATTTGGTTGGTTGAATTCATCACCATCATATTCGTAGGAGTCATTAGTAGTTTCATATTCTTCTGGATCGAGTCTTGAAACTGAATTTTGACTAGTTGTTCTTGAAAGGGAATATAATGATTCATTTTCATAGTTGAAAGTTCTTTTGGCAGTTTTGTGTTGAACAATCTTGGAGAACTGATTGTTTTCTTTCTTATCCTGAATACTTCTTCTCCAATCATCGTAGCCTTCTCTCATTATAGAGATTGAGATAAAGATGAGTAATGGGACGATGGTTGTATAAGTACCAGTTGTGGACCAAGATGGTATCATTTGTAAAATGGCCACAGTCAAGAAGTAAACATTTGCAATCTTAGAGAATTGAGCATATAACTGACGTGGTAGAAATGTATAGATTGAATATCTTGCAGAGGTAATGACATTATTCAGATATGGGGTCTTATATCTTTCATCCAGTAAAAGATCTTGACCTTTATGCTTCACCGTCAAATATTCTGACTCATCATAGTTGCGTAGTAGTGATATTGGTATTTTACGTCCATCTTTAGACTTTCTATAAGGTCTGATGTTGAAGACAAAGTTCTTCAAATTTTCAACATGTTTGGAGACTTTCCCTCTTTTCCCAGCATAGGCTTTCACACGAGAATCATGCCTTATTTTGGGCTCTTGAAACTTTTCGCCACTATCAGATGACATTGTGGATTGTCTATTGTGGTTCTTGTCCTGTATTGGGTCTGTACCAGTGTCATCAAATGTCGTACCTTCATCACTTATCGGTACCAGCTCAATGTTACTTGGAGCAGGCCCGCTCTCAATATCTGTTTGTAGTTGCTTATCGACATTTTTGTTGAAGAGTTGAGTTCTTAGGGAGTAGCCTCTTTGTCTTTTCTTATGTGTTGGCTTATCATTGCTGGAGCTTGCGCCAGGATTTGACATTGTTCCAGCTCTTCCTCTGTGGCTCTTTGGCTCTTTGTCTCTTTGTTGTTGTGCTGAATATCAAGGTGTCTTTTAATCTGAGCACAATGGGAAGAAATATATAACAGCAGCTAGCTCTTCTTCACCTGAGACAGGAGCAGATGACAGTACGCTATTATGTATGAGACAACCAACTCTTTGCTTGTGCGTTTATTGTAATTTTGTGGTCAACAATATAGAGAAAGCCAAAAACGTTTTTTCTATCTAGTTGTTGATTTTCCTGAGAACGCAGGTTAATTTCTTGATCTTGAGCGCTAAGAAATAAGAGGAGGCTTCTGAACCTGTGAAGATTGCAGTATTGTAAATGCTTGCTGTTCGACCTTTGTGAGGTGATAAGCGAAGGGGACAGACGATTGTTGGAAGATCGTTCTATTGTTGAAGCAGCGGCTAGCAGACTAAAAGCTGAAAACTAAAAAGTGTTGATCTGGGTCGAGATTAATGGCAGTGTGCCCAGGAAACAGACCTCAATTTCTGCCCAGTCGATAGGTATCAATCCCAGACAAAGTGCTACAATCTGCTCTCTTTACTAGAGAGACAGCCCTATGACTTTGGGATACTGCTACTAGAACAAACAGTGGGCTCATCTGCTGTTTCTACTGCTTAACTCTGGTTCTACCCATTTGATCTCGTTGTGTGTCCTTAGTACTTGGTGGAGCAGCTTGCCACGAAACGGCTGAAAACCCCAGCATACTTTTATTAAAGAATTGGACAATTTAAGCCCAAGACCCTGAACACTGAGCACGAAGCTGAACAACAACCCTTTAGCTAACAGCTTTTCTTGCCAACTCCAAGCAACTTCACTGAGTTCTTAAAGCTTTCGGCTTATTTTCAGCACCACAGAACACATTCGCGAACGTGGTTAATAAAGTTGCGTTGCTATGGGGAAGTTGGAAATTGTTTTGTTTTGATTTCAAAAATTTGAGTTCGATGCTTCATTTTGTGCTTGAGATGCTGTGAATCTCTTGAAACCGTTTCAACAACAGAACGCACAGTGACCTGACAGCCGTTGGCATAAGCACACAACATATAGAGAAGATCCCGAATCTTGTGGGTAGACTGAAGAGTTCAAATCGAGGCTGCACAAAGACCAAACATGTCGTCTCTTGACGATCTGAACGACCAGTTGTCGACAATGAACATCTCACCTTCTAAGCTGCCAAATACCAAGAAGCTCGATCCTTCCAAACCAACCAGACTACCCCCAGCTCAAGCGGCACCCAAGTCATCGAGTATCTTCTTGAAGAAGAACCTCAGTTCTTTGTCATCTCCCAAAAAGAAGACATCAACTTTCAACCAAAAAACAAGCTCCCTCACACCAACCAAAAAATCATCAGCTTTTGATAAAAATGCATTTTTCAGTGATACACCGCTATCTGTTAACGACTCACAGTGGAACAATAACAAAAAATTCTTCTCTGACATGCAGCACGGCGGTGCTAGAAACCCTGTTGTTCTTGATACCCCTGTGAGATCCAATACACCAATGGTTATAGATTCTCCATTGAAGCAAAATAATGATGTTGATGCCAGAGAAAATATCAAGTTTCATCAATCTGGCTTCAAGAAGTATGCTAAAGATGACTCTCCATTCAAAGATCCCTACTCTGCCTTGAACAACAACACAATATCAAGAAGAGGTACCTCATTCTTAGACAACCCATCCCAGTATGCTTCTGAACAGAAACTGGTTGATAACTTGATCCAGAATATCGCTGAGGAGGATGATGAGAAAGAATTGAAAAAACTACAGGTCAAAATTGAGGAAAAAGATAGAAAAGTGAAAGGTTTGAGTGTAAATTTGTTAGACCATCAAGTTCATGGGTTGAAGTTCTTACGTAAACGAGAAAAAGATAAGGTTATACATAAAGGTGGTTTGTTATGTGATGATATGGGATTAGGTAAAACTGTTCAAACCATTGCCCTCATAGTTAAAAACAAGCCTGACGAAGATGCTCTAGAGAACACTGATGACCTTGAAAATGATGAAACTCCACTTACTAATGGAAAAGTCCCATTAAGAAAATTCAAAGGTACACTAGTCATATGTCCAGTTAGTTTAACGACACAATGGGCTCAGGAAATCAAAAGGTTCGCACCACATTTGAAAGTGTTTCTGTTCCATGGACCAAATAGACCAAGTTCATACAAGGAGTTGTTGACATATGACGTGGTAATTTCATCTTATGATACTATTAGATCAGAGTTTGATAAGAAAAAATCACCAATATATCAAGGCTATTGGTATAGAGTTGTTTTGGATGAAGCTCATACGATCAAGAATAAGAAGTCAAAAGCCGCTATTGCTGCTTGTAATGTGGAAAGTCTAAGAAGATGGTGCTTGACAGGGACACCGATCCAGAACTCGATTGACGAACTTCAATCATTATTCATGTTTTTGAGAGTCTCTCAGCTTTCAAACCCTGCAACTTGGAATTCTGCAATTTCACAATTGTTAAAGTCAAATAAAACCGCAAAGGCATTTGCTCTCTTGAAACAAGAGTTAAGTGAAGTAATGTTGAGAAGAACAAAGGCAATTTTGCAATCCACAAATTTCCATTTACCTCCAAAGCATATACATAGATGTGAGATTGAATTCACAAAATTAGAGGAAGAGTTATACACCGATCTAAAGTCTTATTTTGTGTCAAATCTTGAAAGACAATTTGCTGCCCTTGAATCCACCAATTCTACCAATGAGAATGATAGAAAGGGCATCAACGAAAAAGGTGTTTTATTTCAACAACTTTCCCCGTCAAAATTAGGTGGTAATCGAGCTCGTTCCCCATCAGAGTTAGGTAATAATGGAGCTACAAAGAAATCATTCACCATGTGTGCTTTGGTTTTCCTTTTAAGATTACGCCAAGTTTGTTGTCACTGGAAATTATTAAGTGATGTTGATCCAGAAGACCTAGAGGATTTGAACAAGGCATCTGGAGTGGCCCAGCGTCCTGCTCAATCCAACTTGTCTCCATCAAAGAGAGACATGGATGTGTCTCAAGAACTGGACGACATCACTAATTTTATGACTTCATTAACAGTGAAAGAGACTAAATGTGACATTTGTTTCAAGGAGAAAGTCACTGGTAATGATAAAACATGTCAGAAATGTAAAGATAAGATTGAGCAGAATAAACAATACGAAGGTGCCAAAGTGTCTAAATTGATTGAAATCTTGAAAAAAGATCCAAAAAGAAAGACAATTGTCTTTTCACAATTTAGAGAAATGCTCATTTTGATGGGTCCAATCTTATCAAATCATGGAATTAAATATGTCAATTATGATGGTAAAATGAGCTTGAAACAAAAGGATAAGTCTCTTGAAACTCTAAGAAATGATCCAGAGATCACAGTCTTGTTATGCTCGTTAAAATCCGGTGCTTTGGGTTTAAACTTGACTGTTGCCTCACAAGTTGTTATTTTCGATCCATGGTGGAATCCACAAGTTCAGGCACAGGCTATTGATAGAGTTTATCGTATTGGACAAACCCGTGATGTTGATATTCATGAATTTGCCATCAAAGATTCTATAGAGATTGAAATTTTAAAATTACAAGAAAAGAAGAAAAATTTGGCAAATGCAGTTACTGATGGTGATAGCGTTTCGAAAGAAAAACTATTTGAAAAATTATCTGAAAGTGATTTAATCAAATTGTTTGGCTTGAATAAACGTTAAGGAATGCATATACATTGATTACATACTGATATATAGAGACGTATAATCTACAGTTCCATTTGTTGATCGTAGTTAACATACATTCAACTTTTCAATATCGCTTTGAGCCCCTTTACGCTAATTTAATTAACAAGGAGATGAAAAACATCTATTTCAAGTTTAGAGCTTCCCCGGCTAATGCATCAACTTTAACAAAAGTTTCATAAACTTTTGAATCGATTAATCCATCCTCATTCAATACAACAGCCAATTTAAATGATTCTCTAATGAATTTCAATCCTCTAGTGAAATCTTCAGAAACGTTAGTCAATGAATCAACTTGATGATAGAAATTGAAAACTTCAGTTTTAGCCTGTGCCAAACTTTTAGTTCTTAAATATATATCGATAAAGCTTTGAAACATAATGGCAAGAATAGTACTTGGAGTTCCAGTTCTGAAAGGAGTTTGCCCCACAAGTCTTCTCCAATCTGGATTTGTTCTTGATAATTTGGCAATTTCATTATTTGATAAGGCATTAACGAATATTGATTCTAGCAATTCTCTAGTGTTATTTTTCACCAAATCAATTGAAGATCTGAAAGCCAACAAATTTCTTGAAATTGGACCAGTATATTGTTGCTTTTTTTGACTGATTTGAAGAAACGATGCTAATCTTGAAAACAAAAGTGCAATACCAATATCTTGTTCATCCGTTGATTTTGGACCACCAACCAGGTTTGGAGTGAATGGGTCAGTCAATTTAAATGCATTCAATTTAATGAAAATTAACAATAATAACAATTGTTCCTGATAATCAGCATCGAGATCCTTGATACTGAATAATGATTTTGTCCATTTGTTTGGAACAATTTTCTGATCTTTGAAATCAAAAAATTCCAATAGATTCAAAGTTCTCAAAGTTGATGTAGCGATCGCTTCGTAATCAGTTTGTAATCTTTTTGATTCTTCAGAGACACCAATCGTCTTTTCGCCAATCAAATCTTCATTTGCTAAAGACGAGAAAAATTTGGATAAACTGAAATCTTTTTCTTGTGATCTAATAACTATACCGTTGATTTTATTTGAAATTGGTGGATAAATTTTATTTTCTAATTCAATGGTTTCATTGTCAAAATATTTCACAAAAAAAATCTTCTTATTTTGATAATATCTATTGATGTTAGAAGTCAAAAGGTTGATTTCTTTATTTTTGAAATTGTTGATGGTGGCTCTAACCAATCTTCTATATTGAGTAGATGCTCCACCATCTAATGGTTGTTTTTCGTAGTAGGTGCCATAAACAATGGATTCTAAAATCTTAGGGTTTATTAAGCCAATGGATTCATAAAAAAAGTATTCGTGTGGTAATCTCTGGCCAATGATTTCATGTATATCAGATGGTGGGCGTGATTCCGGGTTTGGTCTAGGGTCATTTTCATCATAATGTGTCAATTCAACTTTACCATTTGCTTTCAAAACTGGTAAATGTTGTAATGCTAAAACACCTCTTTGGAATCTTCCGGTTGCATCATTATTGTTCAATGACAAGATGTTACCATAGATATTGCCACCGCCATTGATCATACTCAGACCAATATCAAACAAGTGATTTGGAGGATATCCATTATAAATCGGTAGAGTGGTGGGTTGCAAGTCACATCCAACAGAGATTGCAATGTCCAGCAATTGTTGGGGATTGATACGGAACTCATTCAACACTTTACGCTTATCAACATAACGAAACTCTTTTTGAACAAACTCCATTCCAAGAATGAACTTGTCAACATTCTGTAATAAAAGTGTTTCAGTCGGACCGTAGATGGCATCAATGTATTCTGTTTCATAAAAATATGAAAGCTGGGCCCAAGACAGGTAAGGTGCAACAAAATATTCAAGATCCAGTTGATTAAAGTAGTCGATTAGATCTCTAGTTATAGGCTCCACGGCAAAAGGACTGTTGTGATCTCTGAAAAGCTCACTGGCACCAAACGGGAACGGCGATTGGTTTTGGTTTTGTGCAGAGCTGAAGCTAGACCAGGCCTTGTTTCTCTGTTTCTCAGATGGTAGAAGGTCTTTGGAATTTTTCAGGTCATATTGATCCACAATGTCGTTACCGCTGAACACGAAAATTGGCTTGATATTGAACTCCTTGAACACCTGGAGGTCAGATTCGATGTACTGTTTCAAGAGATGAGGAAAGCCACCGGTCGAGTCCAAGTTGTTCTCCTTTCTGACTCCCAACAGCCTTGACAAGTAATGGTTAACGTCTATCCCTAGCCTGGAGTTCTTAAGACTCTCAATTGGCAGTAAACTAGGCAGACCTCTCTCGAAGAAGTATTGTTCCAATGATTTCACTGTACGAGGTTAGTAAATTAATCAGCCGCCTCATAGCATGGTTCCCAAATCAAATACTCACCAGGCATCCCATAAACACGCTCAATGGTCCTCAATTATAGCTCAACAGACAGCTTTCACCACTCTTTGGCAGTGTTGATAGGTCTCATGAGCGTAAACAATTGAACAAATTCGAAGTTCTGGACCGACTTCCGAGGATCCCAAAACGTGACACACCTCGCGAATGTTGTCGGGTCTGCTAGTTTTGGTGGTGTTTTGAGAAACTGAACAGCGTATCGCTTCGGAAAGTTGGTGCACGAGGTTTTGGACCTGAGCTGAACAATTGCCAATTGGTTGAGAATAAGGGATTATTAGGGATCCAGGGGACAATATGAAGCTGACTTTGATTGCCTTGGCGTTTTTCTTGACTCTTACAAATGCATTGAGTGCATCAAATTTACTCAAGCATAAAGAAAAGTCCAAATCAAATATAATCAAATTGACAAAGTCAAACTTTGAAAGAATTTTAGAAGGTCCAAGAGATTCGTATATTTTATTGTTATTAACAGCTACAAATCCTCAAGTTGGTTGTACTATCTGTCAACAATTGAGCCCAGAGTTTGAAAAATTAGCAGATTCATGGTTTAGCGATCATCCAGATGGTGATAACTTATTCTTTGCCAAATCAGATTTTGCTGATGGCTACCGTGAAATCTTCCAAGCTTTCCAATTAAATAACGTCCCAAGATTATACTTGTACTCACCAACTGAGGATACCACCAAGTTCAACGAAAATTTGCAACAATTGCCAATTCCTAACTCCAATTTGGCTGGTGAATTAGCTCAAGCATTGCAAGAAGCTACACAAAAGCCAATCAAAGTTTATGAGCCAGCTGCATATGGAAGTATCATAATTACTGCTGTATTCACTTTCCTCACAGTGTTATTACTGAAAAAGAATTTTGCCTCTATTTCGGCCATATTCACAAACAAGCCTTTATGGGGTGGACTGGTTGTGTTTTCCATTTTGATCTTCATCACTGGTTACATGTTCAATGCTATCAGAGGTGTTCCATATGCTAGACCGTTACCAAATGGTGGTGCTGAATACTTTATTGCTGGTCAACAACAACAGTTGGGTGCTGAAACCCAAGTCTTGTCATTCGTGTATGCTATTTTGGCCTTCTCTTTTGTTAGCATGGTAACAAGAGTTAAATACATTAAGAATGATAAGGTGCAATTCATTGCTGTTGCCATCATTTCAATAATCATCCTAGTCACATATAGTGCATTGTTCCAAATCTTCAAGTTCAAGTCTGGTGGGTATCCATACCAATTATTGAAATTGTGGTCATAACCAAGGAAATTGAAAAAAGTATATAGCTAGACGTGAACGATGCACAATTCACCTATTCCTTAAAAATACAACACAAGATCATTTAAACAATCTTTGGCTGTAATATCGTAGCTCATATATTTGTCTTAGTCGATTCTATTCTTTCCTCTATCACAATTATGGTGGCCTGGATCTTGAGGAGTTTCTTCTTCAACAAATGTAACCTCTCGTTTGTACTTTTGACGTCGATATCGATTCTTAACTGATCGCTATATTTTTTCAATTCTAAAACTGTTAGTATAGTGCATCGGTCCAAGGGAAATCTGCATACGTACTCTCCTCCATGATCTTCAGTCTTGCAATAAGTACCACCTGTGACTCATGTAACGTTTGGAGGTGGTTGGAAAGCCCTTCAAGAGGCCCACCGACAAGAGATTGAACGACAAGTTCCATGGGGTGGATGTCATACCTGGCCGACTGGTCCAAAGGCTCTTCTTCCTTTTTGTTGAAGAATTTGAAGTCATCAGAGGCATCGAGTCTTGCCATGGTCCACTAGTTTGCTATAAGAGGGTCCTTGGATGGATACTAGGATGTTGATGAAGCTGATGAAGACCGATGCTCACTTCAACCTTTTTGATTCTTACTAAGCACATGTCTATGGGAAATTTTCTAGTGCCAAATACAATGGTGATGAACCAACTTACACAAACGAACCCAACATTATAATTAGGTCAATTGAAAACCACCTCTACAGATCGGAGCCGTCATGTCTAGTTTGAATGCTTTTCTAGAGAGTACGTGTGCCGAGCTCATTTCAATTCTTGGGGCCCAAATACTAACAGTGGAACAGAAAAAGTTGCAGTAATAACAACAGATGGGAAATACTTTATAGGAATTTTACAGGGCTATGATAACTTAACGAACGTGATACTATCAGAAGCGCAAGAAAGAGTGATATACAGAGATGAGGAAGGTATAATAGAGGATCTTGGCCTGCAAGTGATACGAGGAGACTTGGTTTCATGTGTTGGGCTAGTGGATGAACAAATAGACAAACAAATAGAATGGACAAAAGTGAGAGGTGATCCACTACTGAAAACCAAGAAATCCATACAATAACCTTCATTGGGAAGCACAAGAGAAATGTGTACTCTTTGGTTTAATGAAAGTAAGAATTTTGAATAGAGAAGCTACGAAATGGTGTATAGGACCAAAAACAAACCTACATTAACGTATCAAATTCATCAATTATATATCTTTGGATCAACGTACTGTTTCTCTTCCCCAACGCCAATATGTGGTGGTATACCAAATCCTTTCAATTTCACAGCCAATTCTAACAGATAATCAATAGCTTCGTTGTAAACCTTGGCTTTCCACACCGTTTCACCCCAGACATAAATACCGTGTCTTCTAACAATAACAGCAGTGGCGCTTGGATAATTCTTGATGGCTTCTTGTAATGTATCTGTCAAATCTTCTTCATGGGCTGTATTCTCAATGATTGGAATGGTCAAAGTGTCAAAAAAGCTCAAATAACCTGGTTCCGTAACCTTTGGAATGGCTTTAATCTGTTCAATATTGGCAATCTTGAACTCCTTTTCGTACAACAGCGAGACTAAAACGGCAGACTGGGAGTGGGTATGTATACAAGCACCTGCGTTTCTCATCGTATAAGCCGATAAGAACAATGGGGTACAAGCTGAAGGCTTATAAATTTTCGGAGTTCTCAAATACTCGCCAGATCTCAAACTCATGACAAACATGTTTTCTGGTAACATTCTCTCCTTTTGAACTCCCGATGGCGCTATGAAAATCTTGTCATCATCCCTTATACTAATACCACCACCAGTACCGGTGACCCATCCGTTATTATAGAATAATCTGCATAATTCACAGATCAAATTAGCTGGATGCGATGGATCCGTGCTTGTGATCAATTCGTCGTTTGGATCAACATTTAGTGCGATTGAGTCGTCTGTTGTTGAGGCGTGGTTACAAAAGCAGCTTGTCATTTTCAGTCTATTACTGATTGTTCCAGTTGTTTGAAAGTCGTTGTCGAAGTAAAAGTTGATATCAACTAGTCAAGTCGACTTTTTAGGCACATGCTCGAGATTTTTGTTCACTGTGGCTCGGGAATAAGATACCAAGCCACAACGTCGTGGCTAGTGCGCAGTTGTATACACTAGTGCTACAAGACCTCTGAGCCTAAAATCATGATAAAATGTCATTAAAATGGACTAACCGAGTCCTTATAAATTATTCGAATAAATAATGTTGGTGATTTGTTGGTTCATAACCCCATTTCAGAGGCAATGTCTATGGTTAAGGGTTTGTTTTGTAATGCTTTGGATTGGGTAATTGGCTTGATCTGGCTGGGTTTCTTTGATTTATTACTGCTCGAGTAATCCAAGTTTGGTGGCGCAGCAAATGAATAAAATGTATCGGCATGTTCTGGAAGGTCATAAAACCAGCCTCTTGAATTCAAGATATTCATGAATGCATTGATAGTTTGTAACGATTGTAAAGTCCGCTTAGATCCTATTATAATAAGTTTAGATCTAGCTCTAGTGATTGCAACATTGAGTCTTCTCCACTCCCTCAATAAACTGCCAGCATCATTTCTATTATTTGACTTCACTAATGAAATGATAACGCAATCTTTATCACGGCCTTGAAACTGGTCTGCCGTTAATAACTCAACTTCTTTGCGTGCTGAAAACTTTCTGTAAAACAAACGCAATTGTGCCCTATAGAACGACATAACACCAATACTGGATTGTTCGACGCCACAAAGAAGCATAGCTTCCACAATTTGATATATCAAATCAGCTTCTTTGACATTTTCAATGTTTTCCCTGGATGCTGTCTCTTCACATCCACCCACAAAGTCATGATTTAAAAACAAAACTTTCTTATTTTCATCCAGAATATTCTCGATCCAACGTTGATTTGCTGTGAGCTCTGGTGAACAACTTTCATTTAGTTTTGTGAGATGTGGAATTTTCAATGACTGATTTGCAACAACTTCTGACCCACACTTCAATCTGCCTTCATATATAATGGTGTTGGACAAAAGCATGATGTCCTTGCACATTCGGTACTGGTGAGTCAAATCAACGACTGACTCGGGATGTTGTTCACTCAAGGCCCTGAACAAACTTTTCGAAAGACCTGTTTTAGCTTCATTATTGACAATCAAAGGTGGTAGTTGATAATGATCGCCCACCAAAACAAACTTATCACAAAATCCTAACGGACCTAGGCACACAGGCATGGAAACTTGAGATGATTCATCAACAATACAATAGTCGAATCTTCTTCTGTTGAATATCCAATCTGAAATACCTAAACAGGTTGTAGCAACAACTGGTGGCTCCAAAAATGCTTCATGCAATTCAGTATTTGTTTTTACGCTTTTCTGATATGGCGAAAATTGTTTGATATCTGGATGGATTCGAGAAGAGGCTCCTAGTCGAACTATACCAATTCCATCATTTTTGATCTTCAACAAAATATTGTCAACAGCAGAATGTGTATAGGACGTGAGAAGGACGCTTTTACCTTGACTGACTAATAAGCGGATCAACTGAGCAATAACAGTGGTTTTACCAGTTCCTGGCATCCCGAGAAGTAGTGCATAATCTTGCGCAGAGATAACTTTATCAAAGGCTTCAATTTGGTCTGCGTTAAAACTGTGATCCTTTGGTAGTTCATATGGTGTTGGCTTCTCGCTAAATGTTGGCTTTCTGCCCTCAACAATCAATTCCCTTCTTGACACATCACCATCCCTCAAGAATAAATTCAACAAATTATAGCGAGCTGACTTCAATCCATGAAACATCTCATCCTTGTCAATTCTGTAAGATACATCTTTATTCAGTTTCTCGTTTTTCCCCATCGGCTTCAAAACGGTCTGATAAGTTTGATTATTGACATCGTTGAAATCGTCAAGCTTTACATTGTTATTCTTCAACCTCCTACTTGTGGATATTGTCACTTCGTCAGGTCTCACATGGACAACGAATCCTGAGCAAAGAGCAAAATGTCCAGATTCGTCACTGACAATGATTCTATCGTGTCTGGCTATTTGTGAGGTATTCAAAGGCCCACCTGCGGATTTTCTTTGAAATGTGTAATGGTATGTTTTGCTTTCTTCCTGATCATCATCAGTGGCTAGTTTAATCACTAAGTTACTTAAGCATTTACCTGAAGTTTTTTCTCTTGTCGGTCCGTCGATAAGAAACAAGTCTTTCTTAAGCAAGTTGACTGAACCTTCTTCCTTGGTAATCAAATCATCCCAATAGTTGAAAAACTCTTTGTGGATTGTTTTATCAAGATGAGCCGTGAGGTCATCATAAACATTGTCCTTAAGTCCACTACTTGCTGCGTCTCCATCTTCCATTAACTTGTTGAAAGTCATACACTCTGCAATCGCATAACAGCTATCACAGTCTGCTGATCGTTTAAGATCTGGTAACAGTCTAGTACCCTCCTTCAAGTATTTAGACAACAAGTTTCGGCACATAACCAAATCTTTGAGGCGTCTCTCATCAATCTCAAATTTAGTGGTCTCTTTGAGCCTGGTATAAACAAGCATAAAGAACTCGACATCCATCTCATATCTGTCCTTTAGAAGCAAAGTATAGAGAGATGCTTGTGCGCCATGAGCAAGTTGAGCTCTGTTTCCAGATTTGATTTCTAATGGCGTGATAAATTTCCCTTTTTTCATGGAGGCTTGTAAATTGGCTTCAATGGTAACGTCTATCAACCCACGGAGACCATAAATTGGTGACCAAATGTTTTCTTCAATATCCAAAATGTTACTTGCAGAGAATAGAGACTTTTCTCTTTTCCCAGAAACATTGATTTTCGATCTAGAAAGAGGCTCGTTGCTCACGTAAGTCTGAAACCAAGTTTTAATGTAAGGTAAATGGTTTTGGACTTCTACCATTATCGAGTCTTTGGATTGATTGATGACCAAAATGGTTAAAATGTTGGCATCGAGCTCCTGTTGTAACTCTTCTTGCAAGAACTCGTCGTCGCATCGTCTTTCACGTAACACTGATTGAAATATAGAATGAACAATCTCACCCACGATCAAAGGAACATTATATTCACCCCTATAATCGATCCTCGTTTTGAGAACTGATCGTCTGTAGCAATTTACCGTATCGCCTATCAAAGTGGCAGAGAGTAACAAATCAGGGTTCCAGATTAATAAATTCTCACTATCTTTATCAACTATTTTGTGATTAGTTCCTACGATATGAATGACATCAGCGGGTGCTATCTCTAGTCTAACCCATGGTTCCCTGACAACAACTTTATTCACAACACCATCGGCATCCACTGTAGTCAAGATTTTTTGCTCTCTTCTGATATTCTTTTGCATGAAGAATGTTGTTAGAACATGTTTCACTTGAAGTCTTTTCACCCCGTTCCTTTGAACAGCTGCTTTTGCTAAATTTTCCTCAGGTTTTGTGAAGCTCTCAGCCTTCATCGAATCAGTCCTATCAATATCTTGCTTGAAAATTTTATGTCCTTCAAAATCAGTCCTTTGAATTCTCTCTTCTTGTGTGGTAAGCTTTGGGGCTAAACTTGGTGGTGGTTGAGTCAGCTTTTTATTCAACATCTGGTCGAATTCATCATCATCCATATCATCGTCAATGTCGTCAAATTCGTCAATTTTTGTGACATCTTTCAGTTTGTTTTCACCAAGTTTCTGAGAGAGATCATTTATATCCGCCTGGATTATATCTTTATTGCTCACTTCTTCTGGATCTATAGCTTTTTGGCTCACATTTTCAAGAGCAGGGTTCAATCCTTCAGAGCCTTCGTGATCAATATCTGCTATTTGTGATGCTGGAGGTTTTTTTTCTAACGCCTTATCTAACTCAATCATAAGATCATCACTGAAATCATCACTGAAGAAGTCACTAGATAGATCAAATGAAACATTTGACTTCTTTTCCGGTACCTTTGTCTTTTCATTTGGCAAAATAGTCTGCTCCGTTTTGCTGTTCTCTCTCTGATCAGTTATATGTCTTGGTGTTTCTTCTTTAAGCAACTCTGCAGTATCAGCCACGCTTGTATCAAACCCGCTCTCTATAGTGTTGATCAAGCTTGAGATATCCTTTTTCCTGAACATTCCTTGAAGAGGGGTAGCTGGTGAATTTGTAAATGATCTGTTGGGTACAAATTTGGACTTTTGACCTGTCAAGGCTTTGACACTATTGCAGTTTGGGAAACTTTCACTCTTTGGTTTCAAAAGCTGTGGTGCAGTTTTCAGTGCCGTAGGGGACCTCTGTGATGCAAGATTGTCATACATCATTGTTTGGTATTTATTAGAAAGTGTCCCAGTTGGTTCGATCCTAAGTTGTTCAGTTGTTAAGGGAGATGATGGCAGAGTTCCTTTGGTATTGGTTGAATTCTGTTGTTTATTTTGTTTTGGAGTAGGGGCCCAAAACACATGATCGTCAGAACTATGGTTATCATTCCTTACAATATCCTTGGGAAGTTTCGGTACTGGTGTTTCTGATTCTTTCTTGGGTACATTTGTATCTATCTTGATCTGTTTCAATGGAGTTGAGCAATTCAGGTTATTGGCTGGGGCAAATACATATTTTGTTTTCAACCTAGGATAGGGTATTTCATTCTCCTTTTGATTTGCGTCTTTCCTTCTCTTCTCCAGATGGCTCTTCCGTGGCGATACAACCTGTTTGGAATCTCTTTTCCTATCAGACATGGGTCACCTCTTGGTTTACTTCAAATACGTTATTATGATGAATCTCATCTCTATGATATTTTGTTTTTGTGATGCGTTTCTCAAATCCGACCGCGTTTTGTCATGTGAATGTCACGTGCTCTATATTTCGTGTCAACCTTCAGATTACCGTCGCATATATGAAGATGCTAGCTTGGGAAATCATCCTGGCATTTTGACTGGTATACAAAGAGGTAGAAGGCCACTGAGGATTGAAGCAGTTAGCAAGCAATCCACTTCATAAGGGCTTATACTTCACCAATTTTATAACAGCTTGACTTTGAACTCGGTCAACACACACTTAATCTCCGATTGTGGGATCATCTATAAAAAAGTGAGGAACATATAAGGCCTCTCTCTAGCTTCCCTTGATTCAACAATCATCGCAGCCTTTCATTCAATCATGCCTCAAAAAGTCACATGGGAAGACGTCAAATCCAAAGGTAACAACCTTCTATCACCAGCTTATAAAAGTAATGGTCATGTTTTCTTATCCGGTTCAGTCGGTGCGGATCCAGTCACCGGACAAATTCCAAAGGACATTAGAGAACAAACTGAAAACGTTATACAAGGTCTCAAGAACACCTTGAAAGCTGCAGGATCCAGTATCGATAAGACATTGAAAGTCTTGTTATTTATCGCCGACAGAAAAGATGCTGCTATTGTCAATGAAATCTACGCCAAACATTTCACCACTCAACCAGCCAGAAGTGCATTGATTGTTGGTTTTCCAAATCCAGAAATCAAAGTTGAGATTGAGCTGGTTGCTGAATATGCTAAAATCCCAGCCAAACTATGAGCCTTTTCCGTCAAGTATCATACTACACGATGTGTCTGCTTTTCTAATTTACTATCTGTGTATTAGTTATTGACAATTGAAAGTAATCAGATCCAAATCGAAACGTTTGAAGTTCCAGTAAGCTAGTATTACATAATTTTATCAAGTGACCATCCCAACTCTCCAAGCTTGAAGCTCTGCTATCATCAGGATATTCACGGTAGTAGAGGCTAGAATTTCAATACCAGTGCGTGAAGGTCTAAATCCTACAAAAGCAGATGATCGATCCGTCTCGCACCATCACAAGAATGAATGTCCTAAGTCTGAACGATTGACTGATAACTGAGGCGTCATGCTCTGTAATGAATTGAATGTATTAGTCGTACAGCCGAAAAACAAGATTCTGATGACATGTGTTGTCAAATCTTTTGTCGATTTAAACTTCAGTTATTTGTGTCAATAACTCTATAAATGTATGACCACTAATATTAACAGATTAATTCAAGCGAAAACACCATCACTTTCACCACCTAGCCCACTCTTGGTTTTTCAGGGAGTCTCAAAGCACATTTGGCTAGTGTTGCTTGGGTGCGTGATCGGGATAATCACTCTCAATTAATGGGATCTATCTGACTTTTAGTTGAAGATGATTGTTTTCTGCCAATTTGCTGCTCGGATCATCTCTCGAGAGATTATTCCGGGGACGCTCGACCAGCTATCATCTTGCGTCTTCTTACATAAATCTAGACGGAATTCTTATTGACCCGTGGAACAAATCAGCTTCAACACATTTGTTGAAAGAGCTTTGAAGATCTTTGAAAGACATTATAATAGAGCTGAAGATTCACTTTAGTGTACTGAAGCTCTCATTCATCTTTAGAAGTGACATGTGATGTTTTTAGAGCTGCAGACAAGTTGTAAATGGCAGTGGAATCTCAGGATCATGAATGATACTACGCTCACAACAACACATGGCATTTGTATGTGACTAGATCTTGAACTAACCTTAGCGTCTAATATTTTTATTTGCTCTACTTAATTAAGTAGATGTGTGAATTTATTCTTTGTTTTGCTCCTGTTTGTTTTCAGCAAAGATGAGGCTTTTTTAAAAATGCTTTTATTTCTGGAGATCACTAGATTTGATTACACTTTCAGAAGCAGTGTCTGTCAAGGTAGTCACGGTGCTTTTCAGTCTTTTCCAAAGAATGTTTGAAGCTGACTTATACACATGACTTCTAGTCAGCAGTGTTCAAAGCTTGACTGAAAGAGATATTTTAGATGTTGATAGCTAGTTGTATTGTCTCGGTGACTCTCCGGCTTTTGAAAAAATAAGTGTTCGGGGACTCGCTGTTCTAATGGATCGTTTGAATCATGGATCTTTTTTCGTGTTCAAGGTACTTCTAGTGTTTATTATGTACCACATCATCCAGAGGCATTTTCAAGTTCTTTTAGTCCCTTGTGAGTCTACATTTTGGCACATACCAGTGTGAAAGGAGGGATTATATGGAGATCGAAGGCCCTCGCTGTTGTTGGGTGTATATTAATTAAACTTGAACAGCCCTTGTCGTGGGCTCTATATCATTTATAGAGCAAGCTTGTCATTTTGTGTTACTTTGTTATATCTATTCAGTTACACAGCTCGGATTATCAGTAACCTCCAATGCCTTTTTCATTCACAACATTTTCTTTGTATCAGTGGCAGCGAAAACAACTTTACACTTTTGAAGGCTGCAATAACTTTTGGCACTTGAACCCCAGTGGTAGAATCGCTCAATTGATTTCCTTGTAGTTTCAAGATGTGGAAGATAAACTCTAGGGAGTGTGGTACCACTGGTAGGAAATTTTGGAAGCCAACCCACCAACGACAAGCAATCTGATTATGTCCAGCTTAAGGATTGTGAATCTATAATCATACTGTGGCCAATCCAACAGAAGCCACAATTTCAGTAGTGACTCAAGCTCCTTTCCAAATCTTCAACCGTGGTGCTACTTTTCAATCTAGAGTATGTTTGATAATGCGATGAGATCTCCTGTATAAATACCGAAAGTTCACGGAACATGTTCATGATATCATCTTCTAGTTTGTCAACATCTTTGAAAAGGCCAAGTATGGAGGGGACCAGTGATTTTGATTGCATAATGAGGCCCAAAAATTCCTTTTCATCAGCTTGTATATGAGAATCTATCCTCTTTGCCAGCTTTTCCGACACATCTTTGAAACTGTCAATATTCCTCAGAAACCCTAGGTACCTTTTATTATAAACCAGATCAATACCCAGTACCAGCGATTCGGTATCATTTGACGTGCCAGTTTCACTAATATTTTGTTTCACACGTTTCCAAGAGTCAATATATTCATCATTGGCCGTTTGTAACAGTGTTTCTAGCTTTGGAGCCACTGAGTTGAAAAGCCTTACGAGCATTCTCACATCTATAAGCTCGTTCTCATCTTCTAAGATATCTTTGTATTTCGTTCCAGGTGGGATCTTAAGGTTCATTGAAAGTATTAAGTTTCTATTTATGATGTGGTTTTGGTGTAGAATGTTGTACTTTAGACAGATATTGAAGGTTGAAGATTCCTTATAAATCGGTCAGGTTAGGATTGTTTACAGTGCGAGAAGCGCGCATAGATTAGAAGGCTGCTGATGTAATCAGACACAAAAACAGCCAATAGATCATAGAGTAGATCAAAGGTCACGAACTTGCCCCAAAACAGAGTATGTCACTTTCTGTGCAGTTAAAGAGCTCTGTGAAACAAACTTCACTCCACTTTTTGCCAACAGTTCACGCTACAAACAAATTATTACTGGAGGTCGGAATTCGGGTGGAAAAGAGTTTCACTGATCACATGATGATGCCTCGGATATTAGCGAAACCTTACTGTGTTGATAGAATTGAATTGAGTGTGAAGTAACTGGGGTGCTCCAAATCAGATAATGGGAGACGAGCATTCCCATTACTTTAGTGTGATATCTATAATCAGCACAATATGATACACTCTGTGCTTATATGTAAGTACATGAACCTCTTTTTCCCCCTGAAAGTATTGAGAAAATGAAACTAATTATTTTTTCAGTTAACAATGATTGTCTTCCTCGTTTGATGAAGTTCTATACCCCAGTGGTGAGTATACGCACACCAGCTCTGTAATAATTGCTTTCAACTAATGTTGAATTTTAGGATCTTGAAACACAATTACTACTTCTTCGCCAGGTCCATTCTCTAGTGAATCAACGACAAGCCAACCAATCTTCCTTCTTGACACCACCACCTTTACTTGAAGGAGTTGATGATATCAAAGTGATATACAGACATTATGCTACTCTATATTTCGTGTTCATAGTGGATGACCAAGAGAGTGAATTGGGGATACTGGATTTGATCCAAGTATTTGTTCAGAGTCTTGACAAATGTTTTGAAAATGTGTGTGAATTGGATCTAGTGTTTGGATGGCAGGTATTGCAAACGGTCTTGGAGTAAGTTGAATCGATTAATGAAATGCAGAGAGCACATATTAACATTTATACAGAGAAATAGTACAAGGTGGGCTAGTTATCGAAACAAGTATAACAAATATAGTGAAGGTGAGTTACTGTTCTACTAAGTATCGATTGATTGAGGGAAATACTAACAATGTTTTACAGGCTGTTGACCAAGCAAACCAAGAAAAGAATTACAGCATTACAACTGGCTCCGCTTTTTCGAATGCAACTAGTGCATTGAGTGCTCTAGCAAGAGATAGTAGACTAGGATGGCCAAGTCGTTAGTTGTTGAACCAAAATACACGTCCCTTTTTAATTTATTCCGATGGCTCATTAATTTGTTCTAATATACAGTAGATTAACAACAGGATCTTTTTAAATATTATTTACAGTACTCATGAAATCCAACCCCAACTCCATTCTTTCATCATGCTCATCATCTCCAACCCCTCTAATTATTCGTTATTAACATTAAATATTGACTTCATCTCCAACCAAACCATGTTCTTTTCTTTAGTTGGTCCTCGGTATCTATGTTAGTCTTCATTTGCGCTTCTTCTAATTCAGCTCTAATCTTTTCAAGTTCTTCTAACTGTTTTTGTTCAGATATTTGTTTTTCATATTGTTGCTTCACTTCCGCTAGTTGAGTGCCATGACTTTCTAACGGTGATTTTATTGAACCTGTCATCCATATTGGATCATTTGATGCTGATGTCTTCTTCACGATCTTGATTAACTCCTCCTGCTCTTTTCTTCTTAGCCCTCTTTCTCTTTCGTATTGGGCCCTTAGTTCTGGCGATAGTCTTTTGATCAAATCTTCATCCGATGGAGTAGCATATTTGTAGCACACAACACCGAATCCAACAATAGATGCACCTGCAGCATACACTCTAGCCCAACGATACCACAAAGGTTTCTCCATTTTCAATAGCTGTGTATTGGAACGTTGTGGTTGGGATGAACACTAAATCAAGACACAATCATCAAGACTTTCAATATTTATTTTTCCCAGAAGCCAATCGTTTTGGTTTTTTTGAAAGTTGGTAATCAATAATTGGCACGGTACGTGCACGATTCTGCTTAATCAGCACTATAAACAATTCAACGGTCGTGATTAGCTCCTTTCTCACTAGCAACTAAAGTAGTCTACAACACATATTCATAAATTAAGCTACTATTTATATTAATATTATTATATGATCTATTCTAGTAATTCGTTAAATAAAGTGGCCAGTTGTAGTACCTAGTTGAATAATTCCTTCCATAAGTATGGGGTGAAAACAGCAATTGCAGTCCACAAGATGGTGAAGATTTGAAGGATTGAAAGAGGTAACAATAAAACACCATTGTCTAAAAAATTGACAAAGATTGAGTAGAAGGCAACTTTGAAGAAAACCCAAGTCAATAAGTAAGGTCTTGGAAGTAATCCACTCAAGAAACCAACTGGTAGTTTGACACAATCGCCACCTCTTTGGAAATATCTGAAACAACCTTTTTGTAGGATTCTCAAATTGGTACTTTCAGCAGCAAATAATGAGAACAAGGCGATGGATAAAATGTTAATCACAGCGTCCAAATTCTTTCTTTCAGAATGAAATTCAAGCATGGCCTCCGTGACTGCAACACGATTATCCAAATTTGGAATGTCTTCTAGTAATTTCAACAACAACACGGTATCACCTAACCCAACACTCATACCACCCCCAGTCAACGGATGTCTCATGTTCAAGGCATCACCAACAACAAAAAGACCTGGGATATTGTTCAATCTTGCTGATAGATAAGAGTTTGGATGTGTTTTCAAATTATCTTTCATAGCTTCTTTAAAAGCTGGAAGTAAAGATTTCGGTAAATGTGGTAAGACTTTTTCAGTCAAGTATTTCTTGATATCTTTTGGTGGATTGACACCAGTATATGCACATAACGCTCTTGTATCAGTTGGGGTGATTTGATAAACAATCACAGGAGCAAAATCCTGACCTAAAATAACATGACCTGTGTATTTTACTGGCATATCAGCATTTTTCAATTTCAATGCTATGAAATGAGAATTTAGCTTTGGAACGTGATCCTCATCTAACGTTTTCCGAAGTTTAGAAAAGATACCATCACAAACAATTGTCAAAGAAGAGGTAAAGTCTTTTTTAGTCCCATCTGGTAATTTAACAGTGACACCTTCTGCATCACCATGCTCAATAATAACATTTGTAACGGTACCTTCCAAACAAGTGATCAAACTCTCTTTCTTTGCTATGTTTCTCAAATTACTGATATATTTCCCATGCTCAAAAGAAGCACCTCTTTCACGTTCATCATCTTCAAACTCTTTTCTAGTAATTGTATCATCGTCAAGAACCTGGTCATTTCCGTCAAACACACAACCTTTCAAAGGCTTTGAGCGAAGAACTTCAGATTTGTAAGGATAGGGTATATCCACTTTTTCACCGTTATAAAACACGGTGTAACCAGTGGCTGGAATAGCGCCAATGTTGTTGATAGCTTGAATCATACCTAATGACCTCAATGCTCTTAAACCAACAGGTTGCATTAACTCACCGACAATTCTGTCAGGTTCTCTCCAATCTCTCTCCACCAATAGAACCTTACGACCTTGTCTTGCTAGCCCGACAGCAATAGCTGGTCCAATGGCACCAGCCCCAATAACTATAGCTTCATAATCAAAGGCTGACATGTTTCCTGAACTTTTTTCTTTCTTCACTGATGAGATGATGAATAAACAAATTTTTTTCCCTCTTTGTAAAACGAACGTTAAATCTTCAGAGTTCTAGCTATTGGCTTTCTGAGTAGATGATGTGAGAGTGGTTATCCAGCAAAGCGAAGGGTATACAAAACAGAGCAGTTTGGGCTGTTATATAGCGTTTTAACATTTGAATATTTCGTTCAAACTTCATGATGGTTCGATTAGATTTTACCTGCTGGCTTATGTAATAAATATGCGAAATAAACGAGCGTACACTCATAAGAAAATAATCATATGGAAAAGTATCATATGAGGGTTGGAGAAGCTTCTCAGACATTCGCTGTCCAGTATTGGTAATATGCACTTGACACACTCGAATGGGGCTTATATGTGATTCAAGATTGGGGCAAACTACTGGCTCCTCGAGAAACAATCTTTATCTTCTAAAGGACCCGTTACCTCGTACACCGCATAACAAAGTCGAATGACATATCGCCATCCAAATCCCAGTCTACGCGTAGCGTGAGTGGCACAAATCTGAGTACATAAGCCGTTTATACACCAGGTGGTCAATGGGGGTGCCATAGCCACCAATGAACAGTAAAGTACCAGCCAGTGTTCAGCATCCACTGTGCAAGTTCCTGGAGATCCTCATCAACAGCCCGAAAATAGCGAAGGTCGCGAAAGTCGCGAAAGAGTCTGGGAGATTCGGTCCTTGTTGTCCTCGGTTTGTCCTGGCTTGTAAATGTTTTGTTTTCCTGAACCTTTAATACTTCAGATATCGATTAAAGGAAGAAATAAGAAGCAAGAGGTCTCCAATTTTCAGCTCTGCATAATGTCAAGCAACAGTAAAGCCCTGATGGAAGGCTCAAACGGGCGTGCCGATACTTTTGCTGGAGTAACCTTGAAGTCCAAAAAGAAAACGACAGTAGCATGGCCATACAAAACACCATCTGCAGAATTCATGGGTAAATCAGGTTTCTATTTTACCCCAACGGTCAAGTTCAATGATAGAGTAACGTGTTTCTGTTGCAAGAAGACGCAAACTAAATGGGAAAATGTGAAAGATCCAACAGCATATCATTTAAAATCGAACCCAACATGCCAATTTTCAAACTTATTGCAACTTGCAAATGAACGAGCCAACAATCCAGAGTTCAGCTGGTCCAATATCGAAATATTCAAAGATCCTCTATCAGAAAAAGCTGTACAGATAAGGAAAGACACTTTTGGTGGGAGTTGGCAACTTGACAAGATAAAGGGCGCAACCGCTATATCTGAAAATTTGGTTAAGGCTGGTTTCTATTATGCTCCTCTGGATGCAGGCGATGATCTGGCAATTTGTGTTTATTGTGGTGTTTCATTGGAAGGCTGGGAAGAAGATGATGATCCTTTATTCGAGCATCAGAAGCGCTCTGATGACTGCTACTTTTTACATTATCTACAGAGAGGAAATTCACCAAGAGAATCGGTAAAGAGATCCAGCTCAAGTCTCATTGAAGACGAAAAAGAGCAAGTTGAAACCAATAACAATCAAAGTGAACATGATCTAAATGATTCCAAGTTTTCATCAAAAACACCTACACATTCTTCAGAGCTTGCTTTTTCCCTTCAAAGCTCGCGTGTTTTGAGAAGAAAAGAACGTAAAATAAAGAGCTACACCGAATCTGACGAAAATGAAAGCTTCAGTTTGACCTCCAATGAAAAATCTGCCAATACCAGCGATAAGCCGTTTGATGTTGCTGAACAAGATGAAGGTGAAGATGAAGTTAGTGAATTTGAAGATTCAGGATCAAGCTTTAACACTATAAAAGCCAAAAATACAACCTCATCCTTGAAATCCAGAGATGTTGAAAAAAGCTCGATATCCTTAAAGAAAAACTCTGTCTCTCCAAAAAAATCCAAAATTCTTGACAGCTCTTTTGATGACAATGATATGTTTTCAAGTAACAAAACTGACAAGCTGGATCTTCCTTTTGCTACAACACTGAGACCAATTTCACCAGAACCCAAATCAACAGCTTCAAGTCCAAAGAAGGCACAAAATGAATCTCGAGTCTCTAAACCATCATCCAGAGCTACTTCTAAAGATACCAAATCGCCAGCCCGAGATCAATCGAAAAGTATACTCGGTGATATAACAAATACATTGGCCAAAGGCTCAAACTCTTCTAAAAAATCCATCACAGCACCATCAATAGATTCTGATGACGAAAATTCAATCATAATGCTCAATAATAGTAAGGAGCTTTCGCAGAACTCTGCATCAGATAAGAACACATCAACTCCGGAGATCAGCCATCAATCAGAATCTCCAATCGCCAATACCTCTGACCAAAACTCCTCCTCTGTGACCCTCAAACAACAGCACAGTGCTACCTCAAATATCCCAGTTGAAAAGCCACAAGATCTGCAGAAATCTGAAGACGATGAAAAAAGTCAGCAACAAAGCCAGGTTATAGATCAACAACCCGAGAAAGCACTGGAAGGGAAACATAAAGATAAATCTATAATCAGTTCCACAATAGAAAGCAGTACTAGTTTACATCAAGAAACAAAATCAGGAAGTAGAAGCATTCTGGAATCAATTACAAGATTTTTCAAAAGTCCAGAAGTTCAAAGAAGTCGAAGCCCATTTCTTGATGCTAGTTATAGAGGTTCAGATAAAGTTGAAGATTCATTACCGATTGTTGGACCAAATGACATTCCAATAGAAGAATCGACTGATCATCACATTGTCATCGGTAGTGAAAATCTTTCCCCTGCCATCAAAGAACAAACGCTACAAAATCAAGAGATGGTAGTGGATGAGGAAAATCATGGAAGTGAAGTAGAAGAACAACAAGAAGAAGAAGGAGAACAACAAGAAGAAGAAGGAGATCAATCAGACTATCAAAGCGTGGATGATGTTTCCCTAAGAGATAGAGCAGATTATTGGATGCCTACAGATACCGATAAATTATTTGAAAAATTGGAACCACTAGAAACTGCAAAGACATATCTTGAAGATTTGAAAAATTTGGACTATGAACTTAATGATGATGTTGATGGTAGAGTATCTTATTTCATTAATGAGATGCCAGATAATGAACTTGATATGACGATAAAGGAATGGATTTCTTATTCTGCATTACAAGGGAAAAATCATATTAGATCAACCTGTGAGAAAATGCTACAACAATTTGACGAAGAATGTGATCGTGCAATTGGAAAAATTAAACAATTGCCTACAGTATGAAGCAGGTGTCTGAATGTGAGAGAGAGGTATATATGCATTATTAAATAAGAATTTGAAATCACAAATTATCTCAATCGGATTCGTCATCTAATTTTGAAAGAATAAATTATTTATGAGTAGCAACACCTAAAGATTGTGCGTACCCATATATGCTTTTTTTCAAGAGGTATTTCAAATTCAACAACTTCAGTCGAACTCTTCCATTACCTCGTTTTCATCAGGTCCAGTTTGATCATCTTGTTGAACATCTTCTGTTTCTATATCTTGTGGTATTATATCATCTGGTCTGACAGCTCTGAAGAATTGTTGAATTCTTTGAATATTTTGAACGTTTGGAAGTTCATTTTGAGGAAGACCATTCCCTTCATGGCCCTGTATCACCAAACTATGTGGTGCAATAAACAATCTGGTCATATAATCCCTCAACAGAGTGACACCATGTCCTGAGAATACACAAAATAGAGATTTTTGTTGTTCCGTAAAATCCTCTGGTGGAGACCGACAAAATCTAGTTATATCTGGTCTCAAAAAGGCCGAAATTCCTGTAAGTGATAAGTGAGTTAATCTTGGACAAGACTGCAATAGCTGGAAAATTGGATAGAGTCCTATGTTTGTGCAATATGATAAATGGATCCTTTGTAAGGTATCGTCATATCCACGGCGTTGAATCAAAGCTAGAATACCAGCATCATTAATATTTGCACATTTAACCAGCCCAATTCTAGTCAATCTGGGGAGATTAGCCAGTTCAACTAAACTCAAATTGGTCAACTGGGCACAACATGCAAGATCAATATACTGTAAACGATGACAATGCTTAATCAAAGTGGTGACACCATAATCTGTAATGCTACTGCAATGACCCAAATGAATGTAATGCAAACTTTTCCCTAAGGCAGCTAGTGATCTTAAAGCTGAGTCTGTAACATTCAGACATTTGGATAACACAACGTTTCTTAACCTTGGAGCACTTTGAACAATAGATTCCACAGCTCTATCTGTAACTCTCAGACATCCTGTTAAATCAATGATTCTCAAACGATCAAGACTCAAAGTTTCCGGAATAGCTCTAAATAACAGATCGGAAATATTTGGATTGTGTGAGATTCTAAATTCTCTCAATTGCTCCAGTTCATAAAACAATTTTTGCAGTGAAACATCTGTTATATTTGGACAATTATGAACATCCACCTCTATCAGGAATTTACAACGCTCAGTCAAATGGAATATAGTATGATCATCTAAATTTGGACAATCCGATATCTTAACTCTTTTCAACATGGGGCAATTGCTGATTGTTCTAAACAATGTTGTGTTCGTAACATTTGGACAGCCTGGTGCATATAAACCTTGAAGTCTTGGGCAATTATCAGCCAAAGCTTCCAATATATCATCAGTTATATCTTTAACTCCCGTCATATCAATCGATTGTAATTTTTCACATCCTTGTAGGATTTCAACTATTGGATTATGGGAAATTCTTGAACAATTGACTAATGTAAGTCTTTCCAAGTTCACTGAGCCAGCAAATGAACCCAAAAACCTATCATCCACTTTCTCATAAACAAATGAGAGGTTCAATCGACGTATATAACGCCTATAATCCCAATGTGTTTGTGCTTTATCTTTTGACATGACATTTGATATTCCAATCAGTGCTCTTTGATTCATCAAGGAAGGTCTAAACCATATCAACTCAACAAGTAGGTCAGCCCATTTTTTGCAAACAGTCAACAAGGGAACAAGATCTGGTTTGTGTTGTATATATGAAAAAATCAGTAGAAGAACCTCTGGTGGTATTCTATTGATGGAACTTTCATTGTATTGTTCATAGTCTATGCTTTTGGTATGTATTGGTGAGGCTAATGTGGACCTCAAGCTCCCTTCGGAATCTGTAGAGTCTGAAGAATCTATTGTATTGGCAAGAGGTGGACGTCTTCCTTCATTATTATTACTCTCAATTCCAATTACACGTCTAGAGAAAGACGACACAGAAGACGAAGCAGGTGAGTTTTCTCTATCACTTTCCATGGCGGGCAAACAGCTCTATGGCAGTGAAGATAAGTTTCAGCTAGCCTCAAATGATCTGAGTTATGCAAATGAAAGGTTTCTGTTTCTGTTCTCGTTATGTTTGCCTTCTTGAACTAAACCTGAATGATCTGTTGACAAAAACCCTCTTTGAATATAAATTCCAAAATGCCCAGCTTAATCAACGAGCCCAGTCTGACTATTTAGAGGAGGGAACCACTGTAGTTGTGTTGGAAAGTATGGAAACAACAAGAAACCCTAAACTTCCTCTTATTCTGATGTGGATTGTGTACAAATGTACGTGTTTAACTTCAAGTGGGATCATCTGGTTAGCACTGTTTTACAAGCTCAGTTTTACAAAAACAAAAGCCCAAATTTCTCTCTAAATTCCGGTCGGTCGGTCGGAATTCGTAACAAAAGGGCCATCAACTGTTTTACGTTGGATAAATTGGTAATAAAAACTAGATATTATTCATTATAAATATGGTATTCATATGGATCATATGGGTCTCATGCCTGTTGTCTTTCTCAGGGATATATATGTATATATAAGTATTTTTACAGAAGTATTTTTTCACTTTAAATAAGCAGCCACTTGTCAATATTCAATACTGAGCAGCTCCATATCCATATTGTGGTTGTTGTTGATATATAGATCTATCGTTTTCATAAGGCTTTGAAATGAGGTTGTACTGGTTGGATAAGAACGGGTCTTCGAATCCATTTGGCTGTTGTTGTGGTTGTGGTTGTGATGGTTGTTGTACTCTTGAAGCTTGAGCTTGTGGATGATCATAAGCACCACCAATGTTCCCACCATCGTAAAATCCACCAGGAACTTGAGGTTGAGGTTGTTGAGGTTGCATATAATTTTGATAAAACTGAGGTTGATAATCATTCATCATTTGTTGTTGTTGACCATGACCTTGCTGATGTTGCTGTTGTTGTTGGTCATCATAATATCCCTGTTGAGATAAATATGGTACACCTTGGCCCTGTGGTGGTGAGATCAAAGATTGTGGTGGTTGATTTCTATATCCATTTGGAGTTGAGCGTCTGTTATAAACACCTTGTGGTGACGATTTGTTTTGTCTATGCTTACGTCCATTGGAACCACCATTTGAATGTGATCTATGATGACGGCTTGTATCGCCCCTGTTGGATAATCCAACTTCATCCATCAATCTCTTATAACCTTGATATGAGCTCACGTTCAATTCAAGTAAAATCTTTCGAACTTGTGATATAACATGTTGACGAGTTTCAGATTCCAATAGTGGATTTGAGATAACTTTGAAAATAAAAGTGGCACCATGAACATTATCATGTAAAATATGTTCCAAAGTTTCAGGAGGTCTTGAAGAACTACCATCTTCATTTAAATTATCCTGAGGCCCGAAAATAGCATTCAAAATCAGACTTTTCGCATCATTTTCACCACGATGATTCAAAATTTTCAAAACAGTCAAACTGGCCAACTTATGCGTACACAATTGTCCTAAATGAGGAATCAATCTTGGAGCCAATAAGACATGTCTGTTTGGTAATGTACAAGTATCCAAGAACCAAGTGATCAACAAGGCAGCATTTTGATTAATTGCCAAATGTTCGGCATGTAAGATGATTGCAGCGGAAATCAAAGCAGTTTGTTCCACTGATGCTTCATGACTTTCTAAACAAGCTCGAACGGCTCTAGCGCCAAATCTATTTTGGGCAATTTGCCAAAATCTAGCCAATATAACTTCAAAAATGAAATCATTCCATGGGGATCCAAATTTCAATGAACATTGAATAACATAATTACCAAACTGATCGTTCAACAATGGGACACAATAAGGCCTTAGACTTTCAGCAACTATGGTTTTTTGAATTGGTGTATCAGCAACTGTAATCATCTTTTGAGCAGACCAAGTACCATTTTTATGAATACCCATTTGTGCCAAGAATGGAGCAACTTCTTTCAACATGATATATTTAACAGATTCCGACGAGTATTCAAATAATTTTTGAACAATTGTATTACCTAAATAATCAGAAGACAATTCAGGTAATTCATCAAGCATTGCTATTGATAATTCTTCAATATCAAATTGTAACAAAGAATTTGAATCGATTAATTTTCTAGTCTCACGAAGTTTTGGTGCATCATATTCTCTAATTGGTAACGGTTCAGGTAATGGACCAAAATCATTGTCAAATCCTTCATAATCCAATGATTTCTCTACAATACTTCTGACAGTACCAGAACTATGATCAATGCCTAATTTGTGAACAGCCTGATATAAATCATCAACCATCAATTCCAAAGTCACTGGGTCCTCAGTTATAGTGACTGGGGCAGTATATGCAACATCATCAGGTTGGACATGAATTTGAGGAACAAATTGTTGCTGTTGTTGTTGTTGCTGGGCTTGCTGAGCTTGTTGGGCTTGTTGTTGATTGAAATCTTGTGCAGCGATTTGACTAGAACTACTCAAAGAGCCTGTTGAATCTTCACTCAGCACAACAGAAGGTTGTGTTTGTGCTGGGAATAATTTGGCAAATGCAACCAAGCAAGCAAGGCCTGGCATTAATTCTTGATGATTCAATTGAGCCTTAGCTTGCATTGCCGAATCAATGGTTTCAAATTCCACAATGGCATTTTCATTACCTTTCAAGATACGAACACTTGCCAATTTTCCAAACTTGACCAAAAGATTGGCCAAGGCCAATGGTGATACAGCTTGTGATGGGAGATTGGATAGAAACAATGTGTTTGTAGGGCCTAATGATGGGTCTTGATAAGTTGAAGTGATGTTCAAATATCTTGGGTCAACGTCATCCAATAATAATGGTTGTTCTTTCAAAAAATGATGTTGAACAGTTGTTGAATGTCCTGGATTGGTTGTATTTTGACCACTTTGACTACCATCATATGGTGGAGCTTCAAATATGGAATTTGTACCAAAGCTATATTGTATTGGTAATGGGGATTCAACACCGTTTTGATAAGTTTGAGCTCTTGGTCTATTTGGAACTTCACGGAGATTTGTATAACTTTTTTCAGAAATCTGTTGTTGTTGTGGTTGTTGCTGTTGTTGACCTTGGGTCACATCTTGTTGTTGATATGCTTTATTTTCATCCAAAATCGAATAATTTTGCAAATAAAAATTTGCAGATGATTCATTGATCAATGCATTATTTGTTGAATAAGCTCTAGCACGATGAATATCTACTCTATTCATGTTATCCTCTAAAATTTGACTTTGAAATTGATTTCTAGTTGGTGAAATTGAGAGCCTTGACGAAACTTGAGGAAACTCTCTCACTGGTGAGCCTCTATCACCGCCAAAATTCAAAGTACCTAAAGCTGAAGCAGTGACGTTTTGATGAGTTGTTGGTTGAGTTATAGGTTGTTGGTCAGTACTCCAAATTGAATTTGATTCTGCAAGTCCTAATAATGAGCCTGAGCGTAATCTTGGACGACCTGTGGATGTTGCTGTGGAAGAGCCTGTGCCCGGAGCAGCAGCAGGGTCATTAATCGGACTGAATCCATTGTTGATGTTTGATGAAGAGTTTGATATTGATAGAGCATCCAAGTTCAAAGCGTTTGGATCGTATGCACTAATTGTTGGGGATAAAGAATTCACCGAATCTGAGTTTGTTGGAGGTGCCAAAGAATTCGAATTGAATCTTGAGGGCAGTGTACCTGCTCTTGTTCTTGTTCTGAAAGATCCTAGATTACTGTTCCCAGTATTTTGTTGCGGAGTTGTAGTTTGTTGTAAAGGTTGAGGATTCAATTGTTCACTCATTATTGACAAGGGAGAAGTTGAACGTTGAGGAGACAACAATGGGAACTGTTCAGCTCCATCACTTGGGACAGACAAGAAAGACTGTGCGTCTTGATTGTTGTTGTTGTTGTTGTTCATATGAATGGGTATTAAAATTGATTGAGTTCAATGAATGTGATGTTATTGATATTAAATTTATTATTATGATTAAAAATGAAAAATGGGGATTTTAATGATACTCTTGACAATTTTTAGATGCAAAATCAAAATATCCAACACATATGCTTGTTCTTCTTTTTGTCTTTAACTGGTTTGAAAACGTCAATTGATAAGTTGTTAAAAACCCCCTTTAACCACCGTTTTTGATGAATTTAGGTGTGCTTCAATTATCGGATTTCCACAAATTTTTGAAAATAGCAAGTGATGAACTGATGAAATTTAAACAAATGCACCAGATAATCCTATTTAGGTTAGTCAAACTGGGTCTTGTTGTTAATTCTCTAGTTTTCAATACTCTCTAGACAACGGTTTTTTTAGTGTTTTGTAGCACGAGAAAAAAAAAGTTGGTTCTAGAAACACTCGACTTTTCCGGCCTATGTGTCTTATACAAAGAGTGAATGAAATATGAAAAATCAACAATTAATTGCTGTGGATGGAACACTCACTTATAGCTGCTGATTTATCTCTTATTCAGTGGACAGGTTTCTTCTGGGGATCGTCCGGAATTGGTGGGAAGTTGTTGTGCTTGATAGGATGAAGTTGAATCTTTTCCAGACCGTTGGGTTTGAGCGGATGTTCGAGATTGAAATTTTGCACAAAAAGTTCAGGTTGTTGTCTTTCCAGCGAATAAATTAGTTATTAATGAAGCGTCTAGTGCCTGGTTGGATGGGTCCGTGAGGTCAAAGATAATAGTTTTATTATGAGACTGTGAATGGGTTGCAAGTGTATTTAATCAATTTGCAAGCGCTCAAGTTTGTTGTTGGAAAAGATCGAACTTATTTATTTGGGAGGAATCGCACTCGAAAAAAGGAGAAGTTGGAGCAGCTCCGGGCTGCGTAACCGTGCGCTGCTGGAGAAGAAGAAGACAGAAGCTCCCATGGACTGCTAAATTTTAGTATCAGGAACACTACAATCCATAAAGCCAAGGGTTGTTATGAAACGAGCCATGCGTCAGATGTAGCAACAGCCTCTTCACTATCGCGTCTATTCCTCCACATTCCAGCTCCTTTCATGTGAAAACCATATACAATTAAGCCCACTAGTATTAAAGTTATACTTGATTGGAACTCACCGTTGCCAACAATACACAAGATACAGCCACTAACAACTGTTCAGCCCTGGAATGGTATTTTAGCCTATTGATACCTCGAATTGTGCGTGCCTTGTTGAGCTATTGTTTGCATTTCAATTCGTCAACGATTACACAGTGTGCTTTCTTGCTCACCTTGCTATAAACAAGCGCTTCCTGTCTAGACTACCTAGTACCGGCCCACCAGCCTAGCTCCCTGTCCAGCTCCCTGTCTAGAAGATTTGCAGGCACAAGGCGAAGTAGCTGGGATCCTCCAGCGAGCGCGAACTTCGGCACTTCAACTACACAAATTACATCATTACACTCTAGACACCACTTCCCACTGGCAACCAGAGGACAGAAAGCTACACAACGAATGTCTGTTCCTGTTGATCGTATGGTGCACAGAATACTCTTGTCCATCATTTCATCTTCCAGATCCAAAAGGTTGGCATTCATTTGTTCATTTCTCATCTCATGAACTGTTATAAAACAGAAAAATAAATAATACCGACAAGCCTCTCGAAACTTGAAGTTTTCATGTGTTGGAAAACGGTTTCTGAACTTGCTCCACTGGGCTTTTTCACCTTTGGAAAAAAATTGATTTGATCTTTCAAATAGAAAATTGATAATCACTAGGGCAACATGTTTTTGTACACGTATTGATATGTCAGCTTGTGTGAGTCACGTGATCAAGGTGGAAAAATTTTCCATTCACGTGACCTGGTGGGCTTGGGCTTTAAAGTTGTCCCAGTAACTCAACTTTCGCGTTTTGGGTAAAATGTAAACAAGTAAACAAATCTCAGTGTTTCTTGTCAGGCAAAAAAAACAACTTCTTGGTAAAGAAGAACCTCACCAACAGGGAAGTCTCAGGTCCTTTCCAGAGCCGCCATATAACAATTCATATCCATTCGCTTGAACCACACACTATTTGCTTTCTTTCTGGCTTTCCATTAAACCATCACCATATCCACCAGTCTCCAATCTCTACAACACCTACATATATTGAGCATCACTACTCCAAGTATAACACACAATGCCTCAACTAGACTTTGAGCCTCTGGTACCACAACAATCAAAAAGTAAAGGGCTTTTGCTAGACAGTGATAATGAAAGCATAGATGAAACCCACTCGCTGATAAAGAAGGAGAGAAAAAATCATTCTGTTGACGATTTGTTACACGCCATCGATAGGAATATTTCATCTGCTTCATTTCATAGCGATAGTCAATTTCTCAACGTTTCTCATAGTCATTCACGCTCTTTCAATAGCACAGAGGGCTCTGACGATGCTAGTCCAATAAAACCACTGAATTTGAAACAACAACAACAAAACTTGAATGATATTTTGAGTTCTGTATCTGGGTTTGAAACTCCATTAAAAGAAAATGTGATGCAAGATATTCCAAAAGCTCCATCGTTTGACGAACTCGAGTTCAATACGAAAGTTAATAGAACTTCTTCCCTCTCAAGACTGAGCGGTCCAAGACAACTTTCATCCTCTTCAATATGCAGGACTCTATCAAATAAATTACCAAGTTCTCAAGGTTTCCAGTCTATAAGTGGAAATACTACAAGGGATAATTCACCATCCAAAAAATCAGTTTGTTTTGAGAATTCTCCACCAAAGATAATGGAATATGATGAATTGACTCCAGAGCATTCAGATGATTC
This sequence comes from Hansenula sydowiorum, assembly GCA_030574735.1. Lineage (NCBI taxonomy): Eukaryota > Fungi > Ascomycota > Saccharomycetes > Phaffomycetales > Wickerhamomycetaceae > Hansenula > Hansenula sydowiorum. The sequence continues at coordinate 93,999 of JAJMFN010000303.1, forward strand.
TTTCAATGGTGAACATGAGAACAATAATGAGCGCGCTAATGAAGAAGATCCATTCGAATCGAATTGGAATGGGAATATCAAGCCTTCTTTCCATACACTTCCGCCTTTACCTCCAAAACATAATTTCAGTCAAACGGTATCTTCGCCAACAAAAGACACTTCTCAAGGGTCCCTTGATGGATCTTTTGAAGATGAAAATCTGGAAAAATTTCAATTAACCCATGATGAGATTGAACAGGATAAACAAGCATTAACATTGGAACAAAAATTGGACCTGGTACTAAGCTCAAATCAAGTTTCTGAAAGGGTCCTAAATGATGAAATTAGCAAAGGTTCAAGTAGTCCGCAAAAACCATTGACGAAGAAAGAGGAAGATTTATTATACAACATAAAGACAAAAGATGAAATTGAAGCTGAGAAATCTTTGAGAGATGCAGCAGATCTTTTTGAACTTGATTTACGTAACAATGATAAAACTTCAAAGAGTTTGGCCCTAATGCCAGAACTGAGAAGAAAGAATTCAAATAATTCTTTGAAAGATGAAGAAAGAGAATTGACCACAACTGTTGTCTTGAGTGCTTCTGCTCCGCTGGTTTCTGAAGATGGGTTGAAAACTTTTAGTACACAGTCTGCTTCCAATTCAACCGATGATTTGATGAGTTTGCAATCTGCTTTCACTAATAATGATACTGAATCTTTTGCATCTGCTTCTGAGATAATACATATCAAGAGCGAGGATGAAGAAGAAAATGAAGATGAATCACAATATGATGATACCATATTAAGAGGCCTCGAGAAATCAAGTGATTACGAATCTACAAATTCAATTTCCACATTAAGAGATCAAAATACCCCAACTCCAAGAAGTCATAGTAAAAAGTTGTCATTAAGTGAATCTATCAACAGTGGCCTTTCTTATATTTCATCATTTGGAAGAAATGTTAAAGGTGCTATGCATAGAAGAACTGAAAGTGGTAATGTCATTGAGCCTGAAATTGTGGTAAATCAAGAACAAGAACAAGAACAAGAAAGAGATTTTTCGAGTCAAATGCAAGCCGGGGCTACTGCACCTGAAGTAACTGCTGTTGATTACCAAGATGTTCAATCACATCATTCTTACCAATCTTCTGTTACAGAAAATGACTATGATACTGCAAGAAACTCTGTTGAACCTCCATCAGAATCATCTAGAGACGTGTCCCTCCACCAACCGCTGGAATCTTCAGAAGCATTACCATTATTGGACCATCAGACTGCTGAGCCAACACCTTCATTCCCAACCGATGAATCACAAGATAATGAAGATACCATCGATCTTCTTGATTTGACTCCACCTACGAAATTTACTGATGACATTGAAGAAGCTGAGACTTCGTTCAGTGATGAATTCAAAGAAACACCATTGTTCAATGTCTCGGGATCTTCTAATAGCGAGTCTTATGGTCCAACTGGTCTTCAAATTCAGTTCAATGATACAGATAAAGAGGAAGATGAACAAAAGCCCGTTGACACAAGGGAAATATTAACCCAAGAATTGGATGAAGATAGTCTGAATGACATCGAAGAATCAATCAAGAGCAGTTCATCAGATTTCCTTAAATACGAGCCAGATTCTGAAAAGGAATTCGAACAATCGTTCCATCAAGAAATCAAAAAAGACGATTCTGAAGAACCTGAAGATTTTGTCACTCCAGTAATGAAATCAGAGCATTTTGAACCAAAAACTGAAGCTTGTGAAATCCCACGCTCTACACTACCATCATTCAATAGCACGCTGTTCCATGATAAAGTCCCAGATGATGATGAAGATGATTTGATTGAATTGAAAACACCACCAACAGACTACATTAGTATATGGCATAATTTGCCAAAATCTGCTTCTTCAAGACCACAATATAGTGTTTCACAAAGAAAAGTTTCACCACCAGAGAGGATTATGAAGTTATTAAATAGAAGGGTTAGTTCTGGAGGTAGAAGTATTGAAGGTGATGAAAGTAAAAGAGATTCAGTTATTTCAAATAGTTCATTCGATTTATCAAGAAAAAATTCACTGATTACCACATCTGTTTCAAGGCCATCATTCATTAGGGTGAACTCAAGAAACTCCATCTTGAATGAGATCAAACAAGAACGTGGCGAATCAACATTGTTTGGAAGATCACTGAGAGAGCCAGAATCCTCTGTACTTGCTGATAAGTCCTTGAGACCAGAAACTTCTGAAATCATCAACTCATCTGCCATTCTACATAGTTCCATTAGGGTACCTGACTCTAGCATTGTCAACTCTTCAAATATCCTGGCCAATTCATCGGATCTGAAATTACCTGAGTATAACAATTCGTCTGATTTTGCAAGTGCATTCAAAGATTGGGCTCTTGATGACCAAGTTGATAATAGTAATATATTGAAAGATTTGAGTCAAGATGATATGGATACTGAAAACTTAATTACTGCTAAAAGATTGAGAGATCCTACAAACAAACAAGAAATCAGAAATATTTGGGAAAACGGCTCTGACGAATCAACACCAACTCCGCCAGTGGAAGAAAAATCTCGCACTCCATCAATAGATACAGGTAAATTAAATGATTTTATTAAGCAAAATGGTGTTGTTGGTGAGAATGCGAATGTTAAATCATCTGAAGCTCTTGGTGAAGTTATTGTTACCAAGAATGAAGATCATGGAGTTGAGATAGAATATGATCAAGACTCGCGTTATACCTCATTTACGTCTAGAGTGGAGCAGCCACAACCACAGCAATACACACCACAAGAACCTCAAGAAATGTTTGTCGATGCACGTGAGTCCCAATCTCAATTCCAACCTACTCCAATCTCGAGAGTTTCTCCATTGACAGAAGAAGAAGATCAAGATTTATCACCAAGACGTACAAGATTTCTTTCAGGCTCTTCTCAAAATTTTGAAAACATTTTTGATTTGAACGACGAATTCAATAAGGCTTTACAAGTTCAACAATACGGTTATGCTACTAGACAAAGCAATGAAGTCATTGTGGCCAAGCACATTTCAAATGATCTACTAGATCCAAGTGAATTGGCTAAACCATTGGTTCCAGAAGCTGATAATATAAATTATAAACAAAGGGAACAAAACTTGAAATCAAAATATGGTGACAGGGTGCCAAGTGCTAGATTGAGAGCTCCGTTGGGTGCTCTTAATGACAATAACGTCAACATTCAAAACAACCAACAGCAACAACATGCCCAGCAACAACCCCAACAAGCTCAAGCTACAAGGGTTTTGAGTGATGAATTCAAGCCTGGCGAACTGACTAATAAGAAGAGAGAAGCTTCAAAAGTTACCATTCAAACTCCAGCTGCTACTGCAAATGAACACGCTTCCCTGCCGAAAGTGGATCAGGGTAGATTATACGTTCACATAAATTCATTGAATAGCGTTCTCTTGGATCAAATCAAATACCACAAGGCCACTTTCAAGATATATTTGGATAATGGTAAACATGTCATTTCCACGCCAAGAACTACACTTGATAATTCTGTGAATATTGATAAAGAATTTGAAGTTGCCATTGATCAAGATACAACTGATTTATTCTTTACAATGAAAATAAACTATAATACCCCAGATCAAGAATTAGTTGAAGTTGTTGAGAAAACACCAATAAAATCAAATAGGTTGAGCCGTATAATTGGTATGAAGCCAAAATTCAAATATGAGAAAAAATTCATAACAAGACAGAAAACTGAAGATTCTTGGGATAATAAATTTGCCAATGACGGCTCATTTGGTAAGAACAAGATTGCATTTTCCAAATTGGATAATAACATCACTGGTAAAACACAAAACTATATTATTGAATTGTTCAATGAATGGGAAACAGTTTATCAAAATAATCAAAAGTTCAACAAGCCTGCGCATTTGATTGCCAAGTTGGATGTTACAATGTTATACATACCTAGAGTATCGCCATTGGAAACATTGCCACCATCCATAAAGATTGGTTACAAGATTGCTGATCATTTGAAAGAACAATCCAACATTACTTTAGAAGGATATTTATTCCAAGAAGGTGGTGATTGTGACCTTTGGAAGCGTCGTTTTTTCAAGATTCACGGTCCAAAACTAATAGCACATCAAGAAACTACGAAAAAACCAAGAGCACAAATAAATTTATTGAAATGTATTGATGTTTTACATGATGGTAAAAAATCAAATAGTGTTAATGGTCAAAGAAATTTTACAGATGAAATATTAATGAGTGATTGTTTTAAATTAAAATTCCTTAATGGAGAAATAATAAACTTCAACGCGGAAACAAAAGAATTAAAAGAAGAATGGATTGTTAAATTGGAAAGAATTGTGGAATTGAATAAATTCCATCAACCTTGGGTTAAATCATTAGCTCAAAACATGTAATATAGATGACAAATAAAATTTAGGACATTTTTTAAATTAATTAATAATAATGATGATTAATCTTACTACAAACAATGACGCTGTACCTTGTATCTCAAGATCTATTCGTTGATCCAACTCCATATAAACGTTGAAATTAATACTACTATACATTAAGAAAACATCAGCATATTAATAAACCTGATCTTAACTCATTACCTTTCCCCCAGACTCGTCTCGTTTCTCATCTTCTCCCACCACCTCCTCCACCACGAGTTCTACGCTCACGTTCTCTATATCCATCATTCCCTCCGTTCCACGAATTTTCTCTCTCCATTCTATCCCTCGAATCTCTTTCTCTTGGTGCTCTTGGTAAGTTTGGATTCATCCCAGAATTCTTATCGTCTCCTCCATTACTCGATGGAATTGGCGGTATGCTTTGTCCATTGTTATTATTATGACTATTGTTGTTATTATTGAATTGTTGTGAAGATTGTGGAGGTTGTTGTGGTAATGTAGGTACTTGACCTGGTGGAACACCACCTGGTAATTGAGGCACTTGACCAGGTGGGAAACCTGGCATTCCACCTGGCATTCCACCTGGTATTCCGCCGGGCATACCCATCATCATTGGTGGTAATCCCATTGGCATCATTGACATCATAACTTTTTGTGGATTGAAATCAGAACGTAATTTATCTTGTTTGGAGCAATAAGCCGTCCATGTGAATTCATCAAATCCAAAATTGAAATATTCTGAAATATCAGCACCAGGTTGTCTCCATGGTTTTTCTTTTAAATCTTGTAAATTTATTGAAGTTATTGGTTTACCTTCAAATTCACCAACTTTATTCAATTCAATTCCTGGAACTCTTGTTATGGTGGCCTCTGTTGTTTGTTCTTGTACAGGAGCTTCTGTTTGATCAGGATCTGTTATTTCATCAATTGCTTCTGGAACGGTTACACCAGCTTTCGAAGGAGCTGCTGTGGTACCTGTCTGTTTTGAATCATCTTTTGTTTCTTCTGTAGTTGTTGTTGCCTGTTTTGGTTCTTCCGATCCAATGATAAATTCAATATCTGAGTCTGAACTATCTTCGTCATCTTCATCATCATTATCACCTTCTTCGTCATCGTCTTCGTCGTCATTTGCTTCTTCTTGTTTGGCATCTTGTGTAGCTTCTTTTTGATCTTCTTTGTCATCTTGTTTATCTAGTTTTTGCTTCTTGACGCTTTGGGTTTCACCTTCATCTTCAGACCCATACAAGAAAGCTTCATCATCATCAACTTCATTAGACATATTTGATTATATTCGATTTGGAATGAGGATTGATCACTATATATCTTAATTTGGAATAGTATTATCAAAATAGCTTCTACTAGCTATTTCTTTCACCGTGGAAACTTTGACAAATTATCGGTTGGCGCAGAATTATTGTCACGTGCATGCTCACATGACTTACTCTTTATTTTAATAACTTAATCTTAACTGTAACAAAACATTGGCCACTAATCGTATATTTTGTTTAGCGCTGGTATGAAGTCCAGTCTAAAGCAAGCTGTGTCTATTTAAAGCATAAATTATTAGAATTTTGTTCTTTTTAAATTGAGCTTATTCAGTTTTGAAATAGTACCACCCCAACTTATAATTAATTTTTAATAATATTTATAATTATTAATTGATTAATTATTGAAAAAGTATTATATATATATAATATTATAGATATATTAACCAAAGCAGATTAGCTTTATTAAAATAAAAAACATTTATACCCCACTACTACAGTCTCATTCAACAGTTTGATCAAAACTTTAAGCTCTAGCGAAACAAATCTCCAGTACGTGGCCCCACCAGATCGTGTTATAAATTACCATCAGGTTGATAAAGCCTTATTAAAATTCATAAACAGGTGATCTACGCGAAGTTCTTGGGTCTCTGTCAGTTTGTATTCGTATGCTATTTCCTGGTTGATATTAGCTGTACTTGAATTTCTTTCTGACTGATATGAACACACAACAATAGATAAAGGGATGTGGGAACAGGACGTGATGTGGTGATATTTGTGGCACCTTTCTCTTAATAAAGTTTAGTATATACTTGATCATGAATCCACTAATAATCGCATGATAATGCATTAAATTAGCTTTGCCCTGTAGACCATATGATCATCGCTTACAATATTGAGTTTGTAAGGAGTGGCTATTTTGAAAGGACTGATTGTTCAAATTTTTGGGGTTAGAGATAAGGGGATTCGATATGTGATGGTGCGATTGGATGAAGTTGGGGGCTGTGGAGACTGGGTGGAATCTTATGGAACAAGTAGTGAAAAGATTGGGAGCTTAGGGTGCGAATAACAATGCGATAGTTTGGCTTCCTCTAATTACTTGCACGTCGATGTGGTGGCGCTTTTAGATTTCGTAAGTGCTCCCCTGTTTCACCAATCGCACAAATCTCTGATGATCGAGACTTTATTTGAGGTGCAAAAAGGGTTCTCAACAACTACATACCAGACTTACAAAAAAATCATAATTCATATCAAAAGAGCGTGTATCATATATGGTAGTATTTGTGTATCTTCAATTCCCCTAAAACCAAACAATCAAAATGAAGGGACCCTTAGCAAAGTAGCCGTGAAAGTGGAAAATAATGCTAGATTGTATAAATAGTATGAAGTTGTGTAGTAATGGATCATAACGATGATGGTGACATTGGTAAAATCTTGAAGTGGAAAGCAAACATGAAACCAAAACAGATGGAAAACATAACAGCTGGAAAAAATCAAATGAGTAAATCAAATATGTAAAAAAGAAGTAAAGATAAAGTAAAACGGCAAAATAAGAAAATGATGAGACTTGTGGTGAGTACCCCAGACCTGTGTAAAGAAACCAGACTTGTGTAAAGAAGCCTTTCCCACTATGGGGAGAACTCATGTTGGTTATAATATTCAATAGTGGCTAAGTTTTTCAATTCAGTCTGATATTTGAAATCCAATAGTCTTTCCTTTGGATCTTCTTTTAATAGAGACATCTTCAAGATGAGTGTGGTAATGAATTCATCATCTTCCTCATCTTCATCTTGGTAACCAATTTGATCTGATGTCGTTTTCAGCAGAGCCGTGAGCTTAAGTAATGAAGCTTTTGATGATGATAAGGATGTGTTGGAATAGTTCTGATTCAAGATATCAACTGGATTCAGTTGACCAGTCTTAATCGATCTTTTCTTCTTCTTTTCCAAATAGGTGTCATCAAAAGAATTATGTCTTTTCAGATGGTAAACATTTGGTCTAGTCTGCTCATGTTGTGAAAGTTTGGTGAATTTTATAAAATCATTCTTCAATTTTTGCAAGTATTTGAAATTTTTTATCAATTTTTCCACTGAATCACATCTTTTAACTTGAGACTTTTCTTCAATCGTATGGAAGGCGCATGTAATTTTCTTTTTACATGGTTGTTTGTTATATCTTGTGACAACATTGCAGTTTAAATCTTCATGATAATAGTATGAGATCTTAAAATCATTAGATGGTAAAGTTGGAGGATCTTTCATGTTAGTATACATGAATTCAAATCAATGAAGGCGGGAAAAAAAGGACGGTCGTAATCAAGAGTAAACCGCCCTAGCCATTGTATCCGCATATAAACTTGTAACAGAATGAGAAATAATGGATCAACGAAACAAGATAGAGGTAATTCGGGGAATTCAGCAGGATGGAAAGGGGAATGAATTTTGGTATCGTTAGGTCTCCGGATCTATATGAGAGCCTGATATGGATTTGTGGTATCATATTTTGGTATGAATTAGTCAATTTGATAACTGTTTTTGATCAAAACGTCTTTCAACAAAGGTCAAGAGAGGGGTATTTGTAAATTTTTGGTATCACATAAATAAAACCATTCGAATCTGTTTCATTAATCATTACTATGATTAAGGAATCCTATAATAAAAGAAGTCTGAATGGATAAATGGTAGACAAAACTTGGAAAAAAGTGGCTTACCTTTTGAACATAGTGGATAGTCATTGAACTCAACGAAATCTTCGTCAAAATCATTGCTAAATACACCTTGGATTTTTTTAACAACTTGGTCCACGTTACCGTTGTAATCGTTGTCATCATCAGCTTTATCCTCTGTTTCATCAGCGCGGCTAATATCATTATAATCCTGTTCGTAATCCTCATTACCAAAGAGCTCATTCTTATAGCTCAAGAAGACATCATTACTTTTAGTAGCAGCATTGGAACGCTTCATGTCATCTTCAACTTTGTTCAGGCGATCGATTTCATGAGTATATTCTTGTTCTTTTTCTTGTTCTTCATGATCATCTAAATAAGAAGGCAAGTTATAACCATCAGAGGTATAGGAGTCACTAGTAGAATAGTCGTTGGCGAAGTCGCCATTGGATAAGATAAGGTCTTCATTCAATTCAAAGTTCAAATAATCATTAACATCAAATGGTAACTTTGGCGCTTCATTGATTCCTTTGTTAATACATACCCAAAAAGAATGAAATAGCGAGAGCTCAAGTCTATTTTATACCCACCATGATATTGCAGTGCCATCTCATTCTTGTCTTCGAACTCATTTGGGAACATTTCAATGTGATCTGGGAATAATGTCATCTTCAACTGTTATTGTTATTGTTATCGTTGTTGTTTTGGTTCTTATGGATTGTTATGGATTCTTATAGAAACAATAAGTGATCAGAAAAGAGAATCAATACAAAGCTTTATATGCAACGCAAAACAATAAAGCCTTTCCCAAACCCCTTTTTTAGGGAGCATGAGTGATCTTGCATTGATTATTAACAAACATGCACTATTTTAAATCGGCCCTTTAACTATTTTGATAGTCAAATTGAAGATCCTGATCTTAATTTCTTTCTTTTCTTCTTTGTTTCCAGTATCAGCTGATAAATAAAATTCAGTTTGTTTACATCTCACAAACCCCAAAAATAAAATCAACACACGCTTAAAGTTGTCCATATCAGAAATACAGTTACCTTAATAAATCAAGTGCCAATTGCGAGTTACAAACACTTTTGTGATTCTGGCAATTTTGGATCCCTAGTTGATATTGTTGAGTTCGTAATCATGATTTCGAATGGCCTATCCGCCTTGTGTAAATTCTTATCAACCAATTCCTTAAAGCACAGCGCAACATCGCGTAAGTAAAATTGTAGCCTTGAGTCCTAAATATATTCCCATTTTGGTGTGAATTTCATTGAACAATTAAATAATAGCTTCACCACGATAATTATGGTAATGACCCACCCATTTCAGGCACTTGTTTTCATAAACTTAAAGTTATCTGTGCTTAATTTCCCAATTCTGCAATGTTGTTTGATTCAAGGCGGACTAGATGACTTTTATTGATGAGCTCCAACATCAGGTTGCATCAGCGTCTAATGCAAAACTTTAAAGTTTAATAAAACCATATGGAGTAAAATCTGATGATCAAGAATTTGAGAGTAAGACACCATCTTATTGGCCCATTTTATTATCACCACCATCATCATTATCGTCATCGTCACTATAATCATCATTAGCTTATGTACTAAGGATCCAACTTGAAATGCGGTGAACAACACTTAGTCTTGTATAAGTCCCTCTTTACTTCATTCCACAGATTTTCATCCAATTAGACTCTATGAGGTGTCCTATATCCATGTAAATCACCACTGTCAAAATTTAGCCGCTGTGATAATGTAATCTAGGATAATTTCAAGATCTATGAATCTCCTCCACATTCCAATTGATCGTAAAAGTATCGGCCCCCCAGCCAATCATCCCTTAAAATTAAAATTTTCAACATGACACTTTATGGCTAGATTAACAGCCTTTGTTCTGGAGCTCAACAGCTTCAAAGCCCACTGACACAAAGCCAACAAGTACTATGCTTCATGTTTAGCCCTCCGTCGTAATGAAATGCATCAAAGACGGAATTGCAGTCGAAAGAAATGCCTTGCATTACCGTAACTTCTCAACAATGCTTTATCTCCAATCTCGATTGTCTCCCATTGTACAAAGTTTCATGATATGCTTGAAAACTTTATATTGTACTTTGCAGCGTACTAAGTGAAACCAATTCAACGATCTCCTCAAAAAAGTAAGCGGAAAGGTGGGTCGGTGCGCGAAATCTAATCTGATGGTGATAGAATTGGTTGTGAGATGTAGTGTGCCATTAGAATATTGACATCAAACTTGGTTCCAAGTTGAATGTAGTTCATGTTGCTCTTGTCCATGATCATGTTCAATAACTCAATCCATGATCCTTAGAGATGGACTCGGCCTGTTCCGTGTAAATTTATAGTTAGGAACTTGCTTGTGCTAAAGCCTCCTGTGATTCTCTTGTTTTGTTACTATGGTGATGAACATCAATAATATAATTTCTAAATTTTGAATTTCCCACTTTTCAATCCAATAATAGTAAAATGGTTGGATCCAAGAATAATTCAAATCAGGTGATGTATACGAGGGCTCAGAAACACCAAAGAAAAGCCATCTGTGTTGTATGCTACACATCTGAACACCACCACTCTCTGTTGATAAACACCACAACATCTTTTCCCAGCTAGCTTTGGTATTCCCACGCAACCAAAACTAACCGCGAATATGTTCCATAGCAGTTTTCTCTTCAGTATGTGAAATTTCGCGCTTTTTGTGTGAGAGTGTGTGGTCCGTTTCTGGTTTTGGTTGAATTTTCCAATAAAACATTTTTTTGTGAAAACCTTTAGTCTCTTCTTACTTATTTGTAAAGTCATAGACGACAAAACTATACAAAAATGTATGTGACATAGAAAGATATGGGTATATGAAAGAAAGGAGAGATAATAAAGATATGAACAATGAACGAAGGAATAAAGGAATGATCTAAGAGTTGTCGATATGAATCATAGATTGAATGAAAATGAAATATGTGAACAACTGAAAAATAAACAAAATGATCAAGATATCAAGAGATTTGAGGTATAACCATAAGTGAAAGAGAAGACTCAAGGAATTAAGATATGAGTCAAATGAAAAACAGTAAAATGTCCAACAAATGAGAAGATTAACAGAAATGAATACTACCATGGTGCTGTTAAGACACACAGTAAAAAGACAAGTGAAAAGTAAACTTATGAGCATCAAGAACCGTAGACCAGCAACAGTCTTGTCCAACCGTTTTTCAAAAGTTCAGTCATATCGTATCTTCCCTCTCCCCTATATCCTAATTGTTCAAGAATATTATACTAACTATCATAACAGGACTAAAAGAACAAAGAAGGTTGGTATCACAGGTAAATTTGGTGTCCGTTATGGTTCATCTTTAAGACGTCAAACCAAAAAATTGGAAGTTCAACAACATGCTCGTTATGATTGTTCTTTCTGTGGTAAAAAAACCGTTAAAAGAGAAGCTACTGGTATCTGGAATTGTCATAGTTGTCGTAAAACCGTTGCTGGTGGTGCTTACACTGTTTCAACCGCTGCTGCTGCTACTGTTAGATCAACCATTCGTCGTTTAAGAGAATTGGCTGAAGCTTAAGTTAAGTTTTTAATAAATGAAAATATTATTTTTGGTTGATTAATATGAATATAAATTTTAGTATGTTTGTATTATATTTGGGCATATATCTTATTTTATAGTTTTCTATCTCGAATTTCTCAGTATTAAAGTTGGAGAAGAAATATAAAATGGTTTTAATGGTTATTATATATTTGCTTGTAGTGGAAGTTTTCTTAGTCAGAAATACATATAGTAGAAAAAAACACTCCATTATGGCATACTATCAAACCTCAATGGCTAGCCTGTCTAGCTCATCTTTCTATTAGTTGATGATGTCGTTGTTCTTGAGTGACTTACCAACTCTTTGTATTCAAAGTCAAAACTTACCCTTTCATTTATGAAGATGTGCTAATATCTAGTAAATTACTTGCAATTCTACACCGTCAACGCATCAAACTAGCAGCGCATAAAATCCATCATGTATAGCTAAGAGATCAACTATTCTGTGCCCGCTTGTAGAAGTTCTTGCTCGATCTAGCTTTAAATCCAAATTAACCAAATGTAGCAAAGATAGCCTTACTTATTCTAAACCGGCAAAAATCCGTATATAGATCCTATGTAGTACACTCGAATGAATGAAGTGAGCTCGAGCAACAAACCCGTGATATGTCACACTTCTCCTCCAAATCTTGAGCAATGAGATACTTCTATAACGCCAAAGACTACGTAGTGTGACAGTTTTTTTGAATTCCGTGTTACGGAAGCGATAATATCACCATATAAAGTATCAATGCTTAAACATCCATTTACCCCAGATTTCAGAGAGACAAGAAAGAACGAACTTTTTTTGAACACAGAAAACTTTTGGGGGGAGATTCCCGGGTCTGTTAATGGCTGGAATCTTAGAGTTGAAAGACGTGGAGGCTCACCAGTGAATCAAAGTCACCAGTCATTAAACACATCACCATTCGTACTCTTTCATAACCAATTCTCCTTCAATTGATGATTCTGTGATCCTGTACGTGTATTTCCATTCTTCCAGCGCGTGATCTCCCTTCTGCTGCTGAGCCCGTGCGTCTACCAGGGGTCTCTGCCTAGCACTTTCCCCTTTCCCACCGGCCCCTTCCAAGTGCACTTCTCCGGCTTAAAATCTCCAGTCTCTTGTGTAATCTTCACTAACCACAAAAACCATTGACCCGCTATTCTCCAGGAGAAATGGTATAAAAGTTGGTTCAGTGTGCGATGGGATTATTATGGTAAGAATGGTATATAAATACTCGTTGAATTCCCAGCTTTTGCGATCGTTGGATCCTCTTACACTCGATTTGACTGATATTATCACTCTCAATCATTATACAACATGTCATCAGATAAGAAGAGATCCTCAAGCACAGCAGTGAATTTGATAGCTGGTGGTACAGCTGGTCTGTTTGAAGCATTATGTTGCCATCCCTTAGATACCATAAAAGTTCGTATGCAATTGCATCGTAAGAGTGGGCTTGTTAAGAACCCAGGTTTTATCAAGACTGGTATATCAATCGCCACTAAAGAAGGATTCACAGGGTTATATAAAGGTCTTGGTGCTGTTGTTATTGGAATTATACCAAAAATGGCTATAAGGTTTTCATCTTATGAGTTTTATAGGGGATTGTTGAAAGATAACAGTGGTAATATTTCAACAGGTTCAACTTTTATTGCTGGTGTTGGTGCTGGTATTACCGAGGCATGTCTTGTTGTTAATCCAATGGAGGTTGTTAAGATCAGATTACAAGCTCAACATCATTCGATGTCTGATCCTCTGAGTGTTCCAAAATATAGAAATGCTGGACATGCTGTTTATGTTATTATCAAAGAAGAAGGTTTCAAGACCTTGTATAGAGGTGTTTCATTAACCGCTGCAAGACAAGCTACAAATCAAGGTGCAAATTTCACTGTTTATTCTAAATTGAAGGAGAAATTGGTTGATATTCATACAGAAAATGGGAATAAAGGTGTTATACCAAGTTGGCAAACTTCATGTATTGGGTTGGTTAGTGGTGCCATTGGACCTTTCTCTAATGCTCCATTAGATACCATAAAGACAAGATTACAAAAAGAAACCAAACAGGCCAAATCAGCTGGTGAAGAAATTAAACAAAGTGCATTGAGTAGAATTGTTAGAATTGGTAAAGACTTGATCAAGGAAGAAGGTGTTGGTGCTTTATATAAAGGTATTACACCAAGAGTTATGAGAGTCGCACCAGGTCAAGCTGTTACATTTACTGTATATGAGATTGTGCGTGAATGGTTAGAAGAATTACCTTCACTTTCAAGTAAAAGAGCTTCTGCTTTTGAAGAATAATCTGGTGTTTATATATTAAATTATTTAAATCATCAGAATGCAGAGTTTGTAGAATCTATACATGTAGGGATTTACAGGGTCGGAAATGTTTATCACAAATATACCGGGGTTCGTATATAATCTGGAGAAAGTGTATGCTTTGGCTACTATTTATATGGAACATCATAATTTTCATCATATATAGGACATTATAAATTAGCAATATTAAGTTGTTGATAGATATAGCCAGCTAAAAAAAGTTTTAAAATTATATTGAATTAAGAAAAGCAAGTAAAAACACACCAAAATTAGCCTGGATATATATTAAAAGATATTGATTAATTAGAAGCAAGTAAGAAAGAAGTATAGGTAGGAACGCCGATCTGTGAATGGATTATATTAGCAACAATTGAGAAGAAGAAGAAGGAGAAGAAGTATAAGAAAGGGGGTAAGAGACGTTTCAAGATGTAATAAAACAGTGAACTGGAAGTGAAGTATATTGTTAGCTTGGGTTGAACATTATTATTGAATAGCAAAGTGCATGTTTTGTTGTATTGTATTTTCTTTAGCAAGTGTTCCCAGGATAAGGTAAGGATATGATTTAATTTTTTTCAAGATGGAATACTTTAATACAATCGTTGAAATCTGAACTTATCCCATGATTGTTTAATTTTTCCACCAATTTTAAATTTTTTGGAGTTTTGGAATTTGATGATCGTGGTTTGGAAACCTTGTGTTGTTTGAAATTGTTCTTTGTGGATGAGCTTGGTTGTTGTTCTCCTTCAAATTCCCAATCTTGAGAGGTTGACTCCTTTTGATGAGATCTAGTTATTCTTGATGATGGTTGAAATGGAGATTTCAGGAGATAATCAACTTGAGATTTTATCAGGTCTGTTTCCACGTTGTTTCTTTGATAAGATTCGTTGTTTTCAAATTTCAGGATTTCATTTTGTAATTTATAATGAGATATAGTAACCAGAGATCTTTGTAGTATTGTTTTGATATGAGATTTGTTTATTTCTTCCTTTTTTGTTGGATCATCCAGTAATATTATCAAGTTGCTAATCATGAACTCAACATTTGAATCATTTGCAACATTTTCATTACTCGAATGATTGAAAGTGTCATCTAAAACAGGGGATTCATCATCTTCCGAGTTGGCATTTAGTGGAGATCTCAAAAGTTGGTTGTATATGGAAGGACTGTTGTTATTTCTTGTTGAAGTGATCAAATTCACAGGCGTTCTTGGAGGAGAATCTCTAGACATGGTTTTAATGATTGTTTTATCAGCGGGTTAATTAGAAATGATGGTTATTATAAATCAATAGCACACAGATTTAAGCAGCAGTGGGTCAAATAATGAGCCTGGTCAATATGATAAAGTCTGGTTAATGATAGTGAACTAAGTAGTGCAATGAGTCTTGGTTGTTGAATAGATTGATTAGTTATTAATAATAGTTTCGTGTTATCTTTTCGTGTTTGATTGTTGATGTTTGCGTAGTTATAGTAAGATGGTTTCTTAGGTGATTCTTTTTTTTTTGCTAAAATTCCTTGTTCTTTAAAATCCTTAAAAACGAGGAAAAGTAGGAAAAGCAGGAAAAACAGGCAAAAAAAAGATTGTGAATGCAGCAAAGGAAAACAGAATGGAGAAAGTGTTATTGAAGATCAGATAAATGGATTGATTGGTGTTGATTATGCTGGGGGCTGGCTAATTTGGGTATCGTATTGTAATGTTGATCTCTCGTTCCTGATTGACGGTATACTCTACTCAATGTACTTTATCGCTGATTAAATAGATTCAAGATCTTAATTTTTTATTTCTACAGATACTAGATATCATTACACTACTTGTTTCATCTATTGTTTCACATTGAACTATACAACCACAAGAACAATTTAATCCTGTTTGATGATTTGTACCAGTTGCAACTTTAAACATAGATTAATTTACCACATTGGGTTAATTGCCACTTACACTTCCGGAAAGGGTAATGATCGAAATTTGGCATAAGTGGAATGCAGGGTAAGTAAAAGCCCACTGATTACATAAGAGCTGCATAATACTACTGTTTCATCATTACAGTACAATAACAAGATCAATAATTAGCTTCATCATATAATGGTGTTTTATGCTTTGTTTACACTCGTTTTGGAAATGTTTGTTTTCAAAGCGGCCATTATGATTTTTTGATGAATCTCAATGTCTGATTCCACTTGAGGTGCAAATATCAATACACTTTCTGATTTGGAAGGTTGCCATGATGCCTTCAACGGATGTAATTCACCCCATCCCTTTGCAATTATAATCGATGCATCATATGGATTCAAATACACATGTAACGTACCATCTGTTGGATGTAGATGTGCAATCTCATTCATCGGTTGATTTGTATCATGAAGAAATAATCCTTGTATATGCGATTCAATTGTTGATTTCCCTTGATAAACAGTAGGCATTGATTCATCATTATTTTTTTGAAACCTGTCAAACAATGACTGTGATAATTCTAATGAGTTGGACAGTTTGGAAGGCCATATTTGTCTATGTGGAATTGTCCATTTGGCCACCTTTGGAGATTCACGATTGTTAGTAAGATCAGGAATATCTTCTTCAATCAAGAACCCCTTTTCCAATCCTAATTCATCAATTGTACTAAAATCAACAGTTTTGATGGATCTTCTATTATGTCTTAAAATTAAAGTGGCTAAATTTGATACCAAATATCCACCAAAATTATCTGGCAATCCTCCAGGAATCATAATATCTCTCCAGCTTTGATAGTCATGATATATAATGACTGATAATAAAAAAGTACACCCAATACCAATTGGTTTGATCAAGTCTTTATCAATGTGAAGCATCATGATATTATGCGTTAAATCAATATTGCAATTTCGATATCAGCGTACATCAACAAACAGATGATATAGCTTATATATATGTATATCAGTTGATTCGGATATATAAACAAGTCAGGTGGTCAAGCCCATAAGCGATTAATCAATAAACCAATCAATTATCAAACCAATGAAAAGTGTCAAACTTAAACAACAGCCAATCAAACTTTATCATTAAGATCAGATTAATTATTTATAGCGATTATGTAAGATAAATAGTATTACATAATCGATTTGAATTAGTACCCGGATATTGGGGAAGTGAGACAAATTTAGCATATTGTTTGATTTTGCCGGGCTCCTAGAGAGCTTCTAGGCATGATGCGCTTAGGACTCCTTCTAGGGACTCTGAGCCCCCCTTCTGGCTGACTCCCGACTCCCGGGCCTGGAGCTTAGACAGAGACCCAGTTGCTGTAAGTAAGGTACACAAGTTGTTGATAATAAAATAATCAAGACAGCCCTTTGGAGATAAATCGATATAAGATATGTATATCAGATTACGTACATGCCCTTTACTATGGAATACGAGCCCTAAGCCTTGTTATCTGAATGTATGTGAACATGATCAGTGATCACGTTGTTTGGTTGGATACAAAGAAAACTGTTGAAAAGTGCAAATCATTCACCAGTCGACAAAGATCTCAAAAAGCGCTTGGTAAGATTGTAGATTCTGAACGCATCTTTAAGATCACACAATTCAAGATCTCGACAGAGAGCCCATACAAGACTTTTGCTAAGTGATTGATCCACAACGAGTCGATCCATACCTTCATACTCCTGAGTAGACCGAAGGTGATATCATATTTCGTTCAATCATAAAGAATTCTGGACGTGTTTTTTGGTATCCCAAAATAAATAAACATCAAGAAAAAAAAAAATTAGTGAGAAATCAAAAAAATCCATCAAAGCTTAAAATCTAAACCTGTTTTGGAAAGGCAACGCAAATTAATTACAGACCTGTTCGAATGAACAGCAGCGCTTAATCGTGGACACTTTCTTGATCTTGTACGTCTCTTAAGATTCAACACTGAAGAAGGCTATCATAATCATAATCAATCTGATATAAATTCTCCATTCATCTTATTCGATTGGAAAGCACAGCGCTTCATTATCAACACAAAGATCTATTAATTGGCTTGCAAACATCAATCAATTCTACCAGAGAGAGAATATCAGAACCAACTCAGAATTCAAAAGTTGTTTATAATTTAGGACGGTTTGCTTCAAAGGTTTAGCAAAAATGAGTGTTGATATAATATCCACTTTAAAGGATCCAATTGCCTTTCATAATGCAATGATCTCCAAAGGTGGGATCGAAGCTACAAGATTAAGGTTAATGAAACATCTTGAAGATAAAGAGGAAGAAATTAAGCAATTGGAAAGCGCTAAAAAATCATTTCAAAAAGCTTCAATGGAAATCGGGAATGTTTTAATCGCTGTAGCTATGGGTGATTTAACAAAACAAGTTGAAATCAATGATGAACCTGATCCAGAAATCCTGAAAGTGAAAATGACCATAAATACAATGGTTGACCAATTACATACTTTTGCCAGCGAAGTTACTAAAATTGCCACAGACGTGGCTCATGGTGAATTTGGTGGTCAAGTTAAAAATCAAGGAACAGTAGGGATATGGAGAACTTTGTCTGATAACTTGAATGTTATGGCTTTGAATTTAACTAATCAAGTTAGAGAAATTGCCGAAGTTGTTCGTGCTGTTGCAGGCGGTGATTTATCAAGAAAGATAAATGTTCACGCTCAAGGTGAAATTCTGGAATTACAAAATATTATAAATACCATGGTGGACCAATTGAAAACATTTGCATTTGAAGTGACAAGAGTTTCAAGAGAAACTGGCGTGGAAGGTCGATTAGGCGGTCAAGCCGTTGTTATCGGTGCTAAAGGTATTTGGAAAGAACTAACAGATAATGTTAACGCTATGGCTACAAATTTAACAAATCAAGTTCGAAATATTGCAAATGTTACCACTGCGGTGGCTAAAGGTGATTTATCTAAAAAAGTTACCGCTGATTGTAAAGGTGAAATCTTGGATCTAAAATCAACAATCAATCAAATGGTGGATTCTCTACAAACTTTTGCCCTGGAAGTGACAAGTTTAGCCACGGATGTTGGTATTAAGGGGATACTGGGCGGTCAAGCCGTTGTTAATGGTGTCGAAGGTGCCTGGAAAGATTTGACAGATAATGTCAATGCAATGGCTACAAATCTAACAAATCAAGTTAGATCGATAGCTGCAGTCACCACCGCGGTGGCTCATGGTGATTTATCTCAAAAAATTGATGTTAAAGCTCAAGGTGAAATCTTGGAATTGAAAAGTACTATCAATAAGATGGTGGATTCTTTACAAGTTTTCGTTAGTGAAGTCACAAGGGTGGCAAAAGATGTCGGGATTGATGGTAAATTAGGCGTCCAAGCCCAAGTTAGTGATGTTGACGGTCTTTGGAAAGAGATTATTACAAATGTCAACGTCATGGCTGCCAATCTAACTTCACAAGTTCGTGCTTTTGCTCAAATTACTGCTGCTGCAACTGATGGTGACTTCACAAAATTCATTACAGTGGAAGCAAGTGGTGAAATGGATACTTTGAAAACTAAAATTAATCAAATGGTGTTTAATTTAAGAGAGTCAATTAAGAGAAACACCGCGGCAAGAGAAGCTGCTGAATTGGCAAATAGAGCTAAATCAGAATTCTTGGGTATTTTCTCTCATGAATTAAGAACTCCTTTCAATGGTATTTTGAATTATACCCAATTAACTTTAGATACTGAATTATCACAATATCAAAGAGAAATGTTATCCACAGTGCATAATTTAGCAAATTCTTTATTAACCATTATAGATGACATTTTAGATATTTCCAAGATTGAAGCAAATAGAATGACAATCGAACAAGTTGAATTCACTTTAAGAGGTACCGTTTTCGGTGCATTGAAAACTTTAGCTGTCAAATCTATTGAAAAACCTTTAGATTTGATCTATCAAGTTGACGCATCATTCCCTGATTATTTGATTGGTGATTCATTTAGATTAAGACAAGTAATCTTGAATTTGGTGGGGAATGCTATAAAATTCACATCTAAAGGTCACGTTAGTCTTGCTGTTAAAAAGGCAACAACTTCATTGGAGCAACAAATCACTCAAACCGTGGAAAATAATAACTATGTCATTGGTAACGATTCTTCCACTATTGTGGAACCAAACAAAGCTCCACAAGATGATACTTTAGTTTTGGAGTTTTGTGTTTCTGATACAGGTATTGGTATCAAGAAGGATAAACTAGATTTAATTTTTGAAAATTTTACTCAAGCGGATGGTTCAACAACAAGAAAGTTTGGTGGTACAGGTTTAGGTTTATCAATTTCCAAGAGATTGATCCATTTAATGGGTGGTGAGATTTGGGTTACATCTGCTTATGGTAAAGGTTCTAAATTTTATTTTACAATTGCAGTTCGCCCTGTGAAACAAGTCTTTTCTAAACAATCAGATGCATTATTAACTTTCAATTTGCATCAAATCTTGTTCATTTCCACTGAACATACTAGTGAAGAAGCTGATAAGATCAATCAACAATTAGCTGAATTGAATCTGAGACCAACCACAGTTAGAACTATTGAAGAGGCAACTTTGGAAGAACCATGTAAATATGATGTCATCATTATTGATTCTTTGGAAACTGGTAACAAATTAAGATTACTGCCAGAAATCAAATATATTCCATTTGTGTTGTTGCACAAGAGCATACCAGGCTTGAATATGAGAGTCTGTCTAGATCTTGGTATTCAGTCATATGGTAATACGCCATGTTCTGTTATGGATCTTGCTGATTATTTGAAACCTGCATTAGAATCAAGAATTGTTCCAAGTGATGATGATGCACCACAATCTTACAGTATTTTGTTAGCTGAAGATAATTTAGTCAATCAAAAATTAGCTGTTAGAATATTGGAGAAATATGGTCATGAAGTTACGGTTGCTAAAAATGGTTTAGAAGCTTTTGAAGAAGTTAAAAAGAGTAGATATGATGTTGTTTTAATGGATGTTCAAATGCCAATCATGGGTGGATTTGAAGCTACTGAGGAGATTAGAAAATGGGAAAAAGAGATCAATCCAATCGATCCATTATCCGTTAGAGTTCCAATCATTGCATTAACTGCTCATGCCATGTTGGGTGATCGTGAAAAATGTATGCAAGCTCAAATGGATGAATATATTTCCAAACCATTGAAACCAAATTTATTAATTCAAACCATTGCTAAAACAATTCATCATGTCAATAAATTAAAAGAAATTGCCAGTATGAACCCAACAAATAATCAACTAGCCAATGAAGGGTTATTAACTTTCCCACCAAATGGTAATAACAATTCATCAACAAATGTTTCCGAATTGATAACTCAACCAACCGCGAAAAGATCAACATCAAATGAAGAATTAGGTAAAACCCATATCAATAACTCTATCAACGACACAACAACAAGAGACAATTTCGCCACTGCATTAACACCGGCATTAAGAACTTTAGAAAGACCTTCATTATCAATAAGCAATAGATCAATAACAGACAGTGCTGTTAGAACTTTGAATTCGATTAAAAATTCACCAGTGGAAAATCAATCCGTTAAAAATTTCCACCAAATTGATGATGATGGCGACGATGATGATGAGGAAGATGATAATTTGATTGATGAAGATGGTGATGAAATAGTGGAACTTTAATCATGATCAAAGGGATTGGGATTCTTATATTTTTTGTGTAATGAAATGATTTAATGAGTTATTTTTCAACTGGACAATTATTGTAATCAACATCTCTACTAAATACGAATATAAAACTATCCAAAACAGGAGTCTCGTGTTTGATTATACATATACACAACCCCTGATACATATCTATCTATATCGTTTCATTGTTTCAAAATATTAACAAGCTCTTGTTTGAAAACAGGCAATAAAGTTGCAATTTTTTCGGTCTTCATCTCCTCTCTTGGTATAGGCTTGAACTTTGATCTTTGATCATCTTCATCATCTTCATCACTTTCATCTTCTAATTCTAAAACGTCATGTTCATTAATACCAAAATCACTTGTGTTGAAAACTTCCAAACTGTTGATTGCCTCCCAATTATCATTGATCAAATCTTCTTTCCTTTTTTGGGATTTGTTGACTTTTTCCATGTATTGTAAACGTTGTAATTTGACGGTTTCGATAATTGAATCGATTTCTTGGAAAATTTCATCTTTATCAGGAGATTGTGATAAGATTTGAATAATGTCAAGTTTGGAATCATTCGATAGGTTTAAATTTTTGGAGTTTCTCAAGAAATTTGAAATTGAATTGATCCAATTGATGATTCGTTCAAAGAATCTTTCTGAATCATTTGCATAAACATTATGCAAAAATTCGTAGAACTCATCTTCATGATTATTTAAAACCTTCATGATTTCATCAACAATCTTACTTGTATCACTAACATAGATTTCATTTGTTAAACGATCAATGGTAACGATTAATTCATCCATGAAATTTTCAAAAGATTTGAAGGCAATTTCAACATGGGCATTACGGAACAAATTGACTAAAGGTTGATAAAACATAGTCAACAAATCTTTCAAGATTGCAGTTAATTCTGGTTCTGCCCAAATTTGTTTCAAAATGTCCTTATCATGATTCTTGATATATAATTTGAAAACAGCCCTTAAATTGGAGTATAGTTCTGCCTTTTCATGATTGATCAATAATTTTTCATCTGAATCATCACTTGTAGACTTCAGTTTTTTGTATTCTTTGAAACTTTCAAAGACAAACCCAACAGTTTCATCATTCACATCGGAAAGATCATCCAACTTTGGAGTTATAATAACGGTTAATAATAAGTCTGTATCCAATTCTTGTGACTCTTTTTTGATAGACTCTAAAAGGTCAATATCTTCACAGTCATATACAAAGTACTTTAATCTTCTTAAAATATCTTCGTGACCAATCTTTTGTTCTAATTCATTAATTGTCTTAACTTGTGCCTTGATATCATCAGTCAATATACCATAAAATAGTGTTTGTAATAATGATTTCCCACCAAATGGACTAGCCATCAGTAAATCAAGCATAGTTTTCATGATGACCATTGGGTTTGTAAATTTTAGGATGTTTATCATCACACTATAAGGTAACATCTTGTGGAACCTTCTCACTTGTGAATAAAATTCAAAAGAAGTGTCATTTCCTAAAAATGCTTGATATATCGTAGCTGCAACGTTAATTTTACACCAATCAATAAAGTTCCTTATCATTGGGGACAATTCGTTAATATGTTTCTTAATTTTAATCTCTTCAAAAATTTCCAGTAGACCATCATTACTTTCCAGCAGTTTTGATTTCAAAGGTGTTATTTGGTCTCTTAGGGCATTTATTTTAGTATAAGCTTCTGTTTGAAACTTGACTTGATTTAATAATAACAAAAAATCCAAATTCTCACGAATCTTGACGTCGATTTCTTCTTCCGGTGTCAATTGAAAGATTTTCCCCTTAAACAAGAATTCTTTCAATAGGTCACAGTGACTTATTTCATCATCTTTTAGTAATTCACGAAGATAAGCCCTTAGGGCAACTCTAGTCTTTTCCCTGGGTAGCTTATTTTGTGGAGAAGCATCATTATTTGACCAGTTGGCTCCTTTCCTTTTTGAAGTTGATGGGGATTTGAATAACTTTGATCCCTTAGATGAGAAGAAATTGGATGATCTGGAAGGTGATTTTGGAGTTTGAGGTTCGAATTGTTGTTCTGAATCAATTTTTGGAGTGGCTGCTGGTGTTTGTGGTTGTTCAATTTTGAGATCCTTAAAGAGATTGGTCAAACTTCTTCTGATCTCATCATCATGTTTTTTGGAATTTATATCATCTTCATCATCATCTTGCTCGTCGTCTTCTTCATCGAATTCATCATTTGATCCACCAACACTGACTTCTGATTTGACTTTACTTGGTAGTTTTGGTAAATGCTTTGCAGGATATTTGGCTTTCAATGCTTGGTGTAGCTCTTTAAACTCATGATACCTTCTAGCGACAAATATGTTGGCACTCTCATTCAGGTCAACTCTCGACTTGATAAGGAACTCATAATATGTTTCATGAGACTTTGTGATGTTTAGATTGCTCCAGAATTTATTATTAGCTTTCTTGATCAATCTAACACCAGCAACATTAACATTGATTCCATTGATGAATGTACCATTTGAGATATGATCTTGTAATGTTTCTTTTGACGGAAACATCAACTTCTCCAATTTACTGCCCTGTCTCTTTTCACCCATTTCCTTCTTATCTTGCTCATAATATATTGCTTCATTTGTGGTTCCAATACCTGAATTATAAAGCATCAATACCACTCTAGTCAACTTCAACCCCATCTTCTTTCTTTTCGTCACTTCGTCCCGATCAAAAGATTCACTCATACTAAGATTCATGAAGTGTTCATAAAATGCCTGGACTTTCTTGATCCAGAACAATTCTGTATGTTGAGCTGATAAGAAGGGCATGGTTAGCACAAACTTGTTGAAAAAATATTTCGACAATGGGAACTCATTGATCTCTTCGTCTGAAACATCGACGTTGACAGCGTTCTCTTTACCTTTCTTCTCAATCTTGTACTCCTTTGGATCAGATGTTGTGAATGGAGGACCAAATCTTCGTAGAGCGTGTGCATCGTTGAATTGCTCGAATTCTTGCTCCAATTGCAGACGAAGAAGCTCTCTTTTGAGGAAATGCTCTCTTGTCGGGGTCGCTTCAGCCATTTTATGGAGCGCTTGGGTTGAATATGAAGTGCGTTTCCTTTTGGAGTTGAGGCCAATGTTGCTGTCGATGTTGAGCTTTGATGGTGATGTTTTTGTAGTTCGGTGGCATAAAAAAGATATAGCCGCTGAGTTGGAAAAGCGAAACCTCCTACGATACA
This sequence comes from Hansenula sydowiorum, assembly GCA_030574735.1. Taxonomy (NCBI): domain Eukaryota; kingdom Fungi; phylum Ascomycota; class Saccharomycetes; order Phaffomycetales; family Wickerhamomycetaceae; genus Hansenula; species Hansenula sydowiorum. The sequence continues at coordinate 119,042 of JAJMFN010000303.1, forward strand.
ACCGAACACCGGCGAAAAGATGCCAGGAATCTACAACAGACAGCGATTTCCATTAATTAAGAATACATTATGACAAGGTTGGTGATCTAAACATTCGTGGGCTCGTTGAAACGTGGTCTATTCCTCACTTTGTGCAAGGTCCTTCTCATACATTTGCCGTATTTGCGACTCAGCACTCAGAAACCTCTTCGCCTCTGTGGACCTCAGCTTCTCAGCAGCGTTTGTCGTCTGGTCGGTGACTTCGTATCTCAGCTTCTTGTTGTTCTTGAGAACACACTCTTTGAACACTCTTTTGAAAGGATAGCAGTCCACCATTCCACCGTTGAAGGTGCATTCGTATTGAGTGAGTGACTTCAAAGAGCATTCGGCATCCTTCAGCTTCTTCTCCAGATCGTACACCTTGTGCATGTCATTCTTGACCAGCACGGGCGTCGGTGGGGCCATTGTAAAGCCCTGGTAGCACTATCAAGCTGTGGATATCACCTTTCCATCGATTCAAGCTCTTTCTGTGTGGTGATTTTGTATTTTTCATGATTTTTGCGCACTTCCCGTTGACAGCATTTGACCTGTAGGATTAGTGCTGGACATTCGCTAGAGTGACATTCCCTTTCGAATACATTTGAGTCAAGATCGTAGTAGGTCTGCTTCAACTTCATAATCAAAATCATTACACACCTCAATTAATTCTCAGAAATCAATTATAAAAGGGTCTTATTTCTCTCGATATTACCAATTCTGCCAAAAACAGTCGGTAATGTTTACACTTTCAAAATTCCTATGAATGTGATTCTCTTGACAGCTCATACGCCCTTTCTTCACTTTGATTCCACTGATCTCAATAGCTATTCACTACTGCCTAGAATTGAAGATAGTGTGCAAGATGACATTGCAATTGGAAAAGCAACTGGAAAAGTATTATTCCTCTCACCAAAAACCAAAAGAGTTGAAGTTCGTTTATGGTACTGCTGGGTTTCGTACTAAAGCCAACATTTTGGACAGTGTTGTGTTTGTTGTTGGTATCTTGGCCTCCTTAAGATCCAAATATTTGGATGCCCAAACCATTGGTGTCATGATAACTGCCTCTCATAACCCGCCTGAGGACAATGGTATTAAATTGATTGATCCTCAAGGTGAAATGCTTGAACAGTCTTGGGAAAGTTATGCCACAACTTTGGCCAATTTGAACACAAGTGACGAGCTATACAAAGAAATTGTGAAAATTTCAACTCAACTAAACATCAATTTGGAAACTCCTTCAAATGTTATTATTGCCAGAGATTCAAGGGAATCTGGTCCTGCCTTGACTGATGCCACGGTTGATGGTTTGAAAGTTTTGAACACAAGTTACAAAAATTTCCATCTCTTGACTACCCCTCAATTACATTACTTGGTCAGATCTATCAATACCAATGACACACCCGTTGCATTTGGTAAACCAACTGAAGAGGGCTATTTCGAAAAATTATCAACAGCCTACAAAACCATCACTGATAGCTTCTTGGATGGTAAACCTCTCGAAAAAGTCAAAATTACAATCGATGCTGCTAATGGTATTGGGGGTCCAAAAGTTGAAAAATTGTTCTCCAACCACCTTGCAGAATATATCGAGTTCAATGTTGTCAACAACCAATATACAGTTCCGGAAGCTTTAAATGTTGGGTCTGGTGCAGATTACGTGAAAACTGGTCAAAAATTACCAAACAACATCACTCCTGAACCACTTCAATTATACTCGTCATTCGATGGTGATGCTGACAGAGTGGTTTTCTACTACAATGACGAACAGGGCGTTTTCAAGCTTTTGGACGGTGACAAAATTGCAACTTTATTAGGCGGCTTCTTAAAAGACGTTGTTGAAAAATCTGGATTAAAGGCTGAGATAGGAGTTGTTCAAACCGCATATGCCAACGGTAGCTCTACAAACTTCATCACCGATGTATTAAAAGTTCCAGTGGTCTGTACTCCAACAGGTGTTAAACATTTACATCACGAAGCTGCCAAATTCGACATTGGTGTTTATTTCGAAGCTAATGGTCATGGTACCGTTTTATTTTCTGACACATTTGTTGAAACTTTGAAAAATACTGACCCATCTTCTCCACATGAAAAAAGAGCCATTGACACACTATATCAATTGTCTCAACTGATTAATCAAACTGTTGGTGATGCCATCTCTGATTTATTGGCCGTCTTAACTGTTTTATCAATTAAGAAATGGAAACCATCAAACTGGGATGAATCCTACACTGATTTACCAAACAGATTGGCAAAAGTCATTGTCCCAGATAGATATGTCTTCAAGACCACCGATGCTGAAAGAAAGCTAACCTCTCCAGTAGGTCTACAAGCTAAAATTGATGAGATTGTTAAAAAGTTCCCTAATGGTAGATCTTTTGTTAGAGCTAGTGGTACTGAAGATGCCGTCAGAGTTTACGCCGAGGCTCACTCAAGAGCTGAAGCTGACCAGCTTTCAAAAGAAGTCAGTGAGCTAGTCGAGGCTTCTGTTCAGAGATCATAGAGATTGATATAGTTTATTTATAGGAAATGTATTGTTGAATTTGCTGTGTCTATAGTTTTGTACCAAATTTAATCACCGATCCGATAGTATTGAGCGAAAAAAAATAAAAAAATTTATAGCGATGAGGTACTTCACTATGTGATGATAGAAGATGAGCTGCAGTCATAACCAACAAAATGGCAAAGAAGAATAGCAAGAAGGACAAAGATGCCAAAAAGGCTCGTATGGAGGAGAAGAACAAAAAGACTCAATCCAAAGCCGAAAGAAATACAAAGAAGAAAGCAAAGAAAACCGGTGAAGTTGATGAAGATGATGTCGATATCGACGAGATTTTAGCCAACTATAAGAAAGAACAAGAGGCTTTTGAAGCAATCAACATCGAATCATGCGCCCGTCCTTCCAAAAGAATCAGTTCATCTATGGTTGCCAATCCAAACCATGGTAAGAAAGAATTAATCATCTTTGGTGGTGAGAACACCGTTGATAATATGTCTGCTTTTTATAACGAGTTATATACATACGCCCCAGACTCAGATCAATGGAGAAAAATCACTTCAAAGAATAGTCCTATGCCAAGATCATCCGCAGCTATTGCAGCCCATCCAAGTGGTGTTATATTATTACACGGTGGTGAATTTTCAAGTCCTAAGCAAAACACTTTCTATCATTATTCTGATACGTGGTTATTAAATGCTACAAATAAAGAATGGACAAAAGTTGAACAAAAAAATGGTCCAAGTGCTAGATCTGGTCATAGAATAACAGTTTGGAAGAATTTTTTCATCATGTATGGTGGATTTAGAGATTTAGGTACTTCAACATCATACCTACAAGATTTATGGGTCTTTGATATCACAAATTACAAGTGGAAACAAATTGAGTTCCCACCAAATCATCCTACTCCAGATGCCAGATCAGGCCACTCGTTGATTCCAGATGCCGATGGTGCTGTGTTATGGGGTGGTTATTGTAAAGTGAAAGCTGGGAAAGGTTTACAAAAGGGTAAAATTTTGACTGATTGTTGGATGTTGAAGATGAAGAGTGATTTAAGTGCTGTTAGATGGGAAAGACGTAAGAAGCAGGGATTCCAACCTTCACCAAGAGCTGGGTGCTCCATGGTACATCATAAAGGTAGAGGTGTTTTGTTTGGTGGTGTCTATGATTTTGAAGAGACTGAAGAATCGTTGGATTCCGCTTTTTATAACGATTTATTCACATATCAGATTGAGAGTAATAGATGGTACTCCTTATCTTTGAGAGCTCAAAAGGCCAAACAGCAAAAAATCAACAAGAAGCAAAATAGGGATGAAGATTTGGAAGAGATTTTAAATTCGATTTTAGAAAAGGCTAAATTGAATGACGATGAAGATGACCAGGGAGATGACGATGAAATTGAAGCAGAGTTGAAAAAATTCGACGACGATACGGACGAATCAGACGATGAATCAAGTGAACGTCAAGAATACCCAGTTGTCAACCAGTTGCCACATCCTAGATTCAATGCTTCTACTGCAGTTGTTGATGATACTCTATTTATATTTGGTGGTGTTTGGGAGTTAGGTGAAAGGGATTATTCTATAGATAGTTTATATTCAGTTGACTTAGCTAAGTTGGATGGGTTGAAGATCTATTGGGAGAACTTGAAACCTATTCAAGAAGCTATTAAGGATGAAGATGATGATGAAGATGATGAAGAAGAAGATGAAGATGAAGATGAAGAAGATGGAGAGGAAACCGAAGACCAAAAATTGGTTGCAGAAGAGGAAGAGGAAGAAGAAGAAGACGTTATTGAAGAAGAACCTGAAATTCCAGATCCAAGACCATGGTTACCACATCCAAAAGCTTTTGAATCCTTAAGAGTTTTCTATGTGAGATGTGGGGCTCAATTTTTGGAATGGGCGATCTCGAATAATAGAGATGCTCGTGGTAAGCATTTGAAGAAAAAATCATTTGATCTATGTCAAGATCGTTGGTGGGAAAGAAGAGAACAAGTTCGTATTGAAGAGGATAAATTAGAGGAACTCGGTGGTGTTGATGAAGTTATAGAGAAGGATACAACTAAAAATACGAAAAGAAGATAGTTATTTTTAAATAATTGATACGTATTAGATGAATGCTATTGTACAATATGTCACATTTTTTTTCGAAACAGTAGTGATCTGAAACTTTATGCAAAATGAATACCAACTTGGTGGAAGGCATATAATAGCTTCAAAAAATCATTTTGATCACATTTACCAGCTCTTTTTTCGTTCAACCCGGTTTCTGTCAATACTTGTTCAATCTTAGTCTTGACTATATCTAGCATTGGACCTTTCTTCCCACCATCGTCAACCATCATGGCATCACCATCCAAAGATGCGAGATAAGTTTTATAGTTCTTTTCCAAAATCTCTAGCACTGTAGATGATTTGAAACCTGCAGCGATGGTTCTATTTTTTCTAACAAAGACAATTCTTAACAACCCATCCCATTCATTATAATCCACTTGTGGTCTTGGGTTTTTAATCTCTATTCTAACAACACTTGATTCGACTTGTGGTGGAGGTCTGAAATTGTTCTTACCAACTTTCATGATATGTGTGACATTAGCCCACATTTGAACATTTGCCGATAATCTACAGTATAATGAATCACCTGGTCTTGCTAATAATCTCATTGCAAATTCTCTTTGAAACATCAGTATGGAAACTCTTGGAGGTCTTGGTTGATTTATTAATTTGAACACTAATGGGGAAGATATTTGATAAGGTGTGTTACTGATACAGATATCAAAATATGGTAGTTCTGTCTTCATAAAATCTCCAAGCATAATCTCTAATTTTTTCTCAACTGGTGTACCATGAACTCTCTTTGTTAGTTCAGCTCCCATTCTAGGATCCATTTCCACTGCAACCACTTTTCTGGCCTTTTCCAAGATACGAACAGTTAAATTACCAGTACCTGGACCAACTTCCAGCACAATATCAGAAGGTTTGATGAATGCCTTATCCACAATACCTTGGGCTATTAAAGGATTTTTCAAAATATGTTGACCCAAATCCGTGTTGAATTTGAACACAGAGTTCATGTGCTTTTCAGCTGAGACCTGGTTATCAGAAGATCCCGAGTACTTCTTCTTGTTCAACACTTTTCCCATGGCAGTTAATCTATAGCCTGCTTAAACACTCTCCATATATTGAGATCAATCTCATCGCATAAATTTTTTTTTCCTTATCCAAAGAACTCGGTAGGAACACTCCATCAACACTTCCCGCGAATTTTTGTTCAATGCTACAACTTTCAAAGTCGACTTACAGAGGATTTTTGCACAATTCCGTTATAGTTGGGATAATATATGAGAGCAGTCACCTAGCTATTGAAAAACGCGTCTGATTTTGCTATATATAAATATTTTAAAATTTGAATTTATATATATAGCATCCTACTAGCATACTAAAAAATTCTGAGCTAGATACATGTATATATATACGTTAAATTAAGAAATTTTTCTAATTTAAGTCAATTTTTATTAGAGCGTAGCTGCATTAATATCTCAAAGCAAATTATGAAAATCACTGAGTCAATCAGTGGGAAAGTGTGAGTATAATAGAATGCAGTTATATTATGCTGCCAATACGACACGGTCAACCGCATACATTCCGCGAATCTATTCTACAACCCATCTTTTGATCGTGATAGGTATCTATTAACAATGGTCTGCTCATAACGTTGGAGATCGAGTTGTTCACGGAAGTGCCTGGTATAACCTAGCTATTGAAAAAGAGATAATAACAATGAGCCAATGGTTCAATAAAGCTCCAAAAGAGCTCCACTCCAGAGCTAAACAGTAGGCAAAATCAAGATTTGTTTTCTAGATGCCCCGCTAACCTTTTGTCAGTGCTAATTTATTGTTTTTTGCCTTCCCTATATTTGCACTAAGCTCCTATGGCCTGTATTTAAGATGTATGTTGAGTATGATGTTCTTCAATGATGCTCACAATTACTAATGCTGATGTGGAAGTGATTAAAGATCAAGATAAGAAAGTTCAGATTGGAGAAAAGTTGAGTGATGGTAGTATTAGACTATTCTCAGAGGAGGAAATTAGACATCGTGATGAAAACAGTTTGTTTACGAAAATCTTTGGTGATGAATCTGCGAAGGCGGATGTTCAAAAACTTTTCAAAAAGAATTGAACAACAACGTAAATTCCACACTCATGCTCATATTGATTTTGTTCATATACTAGATTCCTTATTTATTCCACCTATTTATTAAGCGACTACAACGCCTTTTGTGAAAGTGAAGACAACCCACATATTTATAAATATATCACATTTATTTTCCCAAAAAAATCACGGTTGTTCCTGTAGTTCTCTCTAAATTAATACTCATTACATATATATAACAATAATACAACATAAAAATCGTGCAATGCGTCCTTGTTTTGTTTCATATTCATTTCCAAATTGGTTTATCTGGCCTGTCAAGGATCCTTTGCCCTCTCAAATCCACCGATGTCCTCCTATCACTGAGCCTAGAGCCTCCTCTTTCAATAATCTCTTTCACCGGTGTTGGTTGTGGTAAAAGTGAACGTCTTCTCGATGATGTTTTTTCTCCAACGATAGCCTTTGATTGTGCACGGACTGGAGTTTGTGGAATCATCGAGTGTCTCTTATTTAATATACCTGCTCTTGAAGGTGGCCTTTCAGATTGAACCAATCTTGTAGATGCCAAGGCACTGGAAGGCCTTATCGATGGTAGCTGTCCACCAGACTTGAAAAGTTGAGATTTATCTTTGGATAAAGAGCTCTCCCTATCAAGAGATCCTAGACGGGAACTAGGTCTTGGGATTCTCGTTGTTTGGTTCTCTTTGTTTCTTGATGGAACAGGTAATCTTGAGACAGAAGATTGCTGATATGAACGTCTTCTTTCTAGCGACGACACTCGAGGAGTCTCAAACACGTTCTGAGGATCATACTCTGGATATTCAATCTTGATACTTTCAGGAGTTTGAACCTCTTTGATTGGACTCATTGACTTTGTATCACTTTTCTCCGAAGGAGGGCTTGCTAAAGATTCGTGCTTCATTGACTCATTAAGGCTTTGTGAGAGATCGGTTCTCAAATCAGGAATGTTTTGCATATTCAGCGGTTGGGTGGTGGAAACACTTGGTTTGGAAGGCGTCACGTCTAATTTGTTATGTTTCATACTATCAGACAGTACGTGCTTCGGTACCTCTTTCGGCTCTGGACGTTTCATAACAGATGTTGGGTTAGTTTCAATCATTATTGGTTTCAGATTTAGTTTCCCCATGAAAAATTCCCCAGCTCTGCTTCTTCTCTTATTTTTGACTGGAGTATTCGAAGTCTCATCACGTTTATGATTCCCGTCATCCAATGATAATGTTTTAAATTGTTTCAACTCCTCAAAATCCTCCTCTTCAGCCTCCAGATACACCAAATATTCTGTCGGTATCGAACCTTTCACATTTAACCAGCGTTCGGCTAACCCATTACTTTTCTCCACCACTGAAAAGTCTATAAGCTTTTCATCGATTGCTTGATTGATCAAAATGAATGTGTTGTCAACAATGTGTGTGGTGTACTTCACTTTTTTCAGGACTTGGGTTTCAATAGAGGAATTTGAATCTTGTAAATGTTCGAGTTTTGTAATTTCCTTCTGCACACTTGTGATCATATATGACATTTCAGTGTTCAAATAACTAAAGATTTCACTCCATCTCTTATCAACCAATTCATATTTCAAGTCGTCAACTTCATTCTGTAAGAAACTGAGTTCTTTCATTAATGAATTATACTTGTGTGATATTTTTGAAATATGACTTTGATCTAATTCTTTGTATTTTTCCCTAAACTCTTCAATCTTCGTTGGTATAAATTCCAAGCTTGCCTTTAAAGGATCCACTATACCTTTCAAGTCTAAGAACTCTTCATAAAGTTGGCTCTCAATTTCTGTAAGTAGTGGTAACCGTAGTCTACTTTTCTGTTTGAATAATTTTTTGGTCAAAATATCTAGGTTGAAGTGAGGTGCATGACGCACAGGCGAGCTGAACCTTCTCTCATGAATCCTGAAACATTTTTTCAAACAGCTTTCAAGTTCGTTGTTTATTGAGTTCATTGTGATGTTAAAGATTTCATTGTATTCTGTTGATATATCAATTTTCACTTTGAACGACAACAAATAATCTTGCTTGATTTCCCAGCTCAATTCACCTAAAACATCCAACTTATCTACTATACCAGACTCTGAAATGTCAGGATTCTTCTCAAAGTTGATTTCAATGAGATTTAGCGATTGCAACACAAGAGAATCTATAGAGTCAAGGTTTCTGTAGATATCATAAAATTTGTTTCGGCCTTCAGCAAGCCAGTCCATGGACGTTCTCACATCATTGGGTAATGTGTCGATATACTTCAAGGTCCCATTTACACTGGTAACATACGTTATAGCCTCGTCAACAACTGAATTTATTCTTGATAGATCAAATGGCTCTAGGTTCGCGATGCTTTGAAAGAAGCTGAACTCTGACCGTACCACCAAGATTTCCGAGAGCTTCTGCACCATCTTGAGATCCAATCTATTGTACAGAGCGCCACAAGAGATGTTGTGTTTTGTGGGAGATGAATATGGAGCCTGAATTGCCTGAAACGAGTACTTGTATCAGGTTTATATTTGTGCATTTGTTTATTCGTGATACGATCAGTGCGATCCGCCAAAAATCAAAACAAAGGTTCGCGAAACATACCCTCCGCTATCGAAGAGCGTGCGCTTACCGCAGCGTCTATATGCGTGGAATCTGGGTATTATATGATCAATCAAGTTGAATGTATATTAGCTGAAGCTAGAAGAGTATCTAATTGATTAATGCTTTGTAGTGGGTTCCTCAATTATTTCTGGCTTAGGCATGGGTTGGTCAAACCTTAGATCTTCCAAACCCCTTTGTATAATCTCTCTTCTTATGAAATCCTCAGTGAAATCATCAATATTGTTATCATACCCAGAATTATCATCAGATGGTTTTTGATCACTGGAACGTTTTTTCTTAGGTTTATTATCCTCATCAAAGTTCTCATCGTTCAATAACATATACAGTGCACTCTCCCTATCAGAATATAAACGTTCAAAATTCCCAATCTCTGCAACTTTACCATCGTAACCTAAAACGATAATGATGTCAGCTTTCCTTATTGTTGATAAACGATGTGCAATTGAAATTGTGGTGAGCTTTTCATCTTTCATTAGCTGTTGCAACGTCTGATTGATAGCATATTCGCTCTTACTGTCCAATGCAGATGTTGCTTCATCTAAGATCAAGACCGATGGATTTTTAATCAAAGCTCTAGCTATCGAAATTCTCTGCTTTTGACCACCAGATAGTAATGCACCTCTTGGACCGATTATGGTGTCATAACCTTCAGGGAACTTAGAGATGAAGGCATGACAATTGGCCCTCTCAGCAGCTTCAATTACACGTTCCTGATCAACATTATTTTCTTTCAAGCCGTAAATAATATTTTCACGAATGGTACCAGACATTAAAATCGGCTCTTGCTGAACAACTCCCAAATGTCTTCTGAGACTTTTAACACTATATTTGGAAATATCTTCACCATCTAACAATATTGCACCACCAGTGACATTATAATAGCGAAGCAAGAGAGACGTAATTGTGGATTTACCTTTACCAGAAGGACCGACAACACAAACATTTGAATTTTCAGGTATTTTGAAGTTCAGCTCATCGAATATTTGGATCTTTGGTCTGGTTGGGTATGCGAACGAAACATTTTTGAATTCAATTTGGCCTCGAGGTTTTTCAATCAATGGGACACCAGCAGTTGCGTTTATTTTAGGTTCTCTATCAGTTAGTTCAAATAGCCTCGATGCAGCACCTGTACCTTTCATAAGATCTGCGTAAAATGTTGAAAGATTATAGGAAGCATTACTAGCAAACTCGGTATATAGAACGAATGCAGCCAGATCACCAACAGATAATGAGCCTTGAGATACCAGAATAGCACCATAACCTAACACTGCCAAGAAAGAGGCATCGAATATGAAAGAGTAACCAGCATAAAACTTGGAGTTAAGATACGCTTCTTCTTTACCTATGTTGAACACTCCTCTAATGGCTTCATTATACTTGAATAATTCTTTTCTTTCAGCAACAAAACTTTGTGTTGTCTTGATACCATTCAGTTGTTCTTCACCAACTTTACTCAAATTACCTGTAGCCTTTTGCAGTCTTCTGGATATGTTACGAAGACTCGTACCATATATGATTGAACCTATTATGGATATTGGAAGAGAAACACCGAAAATCATAAACAGCTGTGGACTAATAAGTGCCATGGCACCAAGTCCAGCCACTCCGTTTATGAGGGCTCTACAACCTTCACTGATGTTTTGAGTCATAGCTCTTGAAACCAAATAGGCATCTGTGTTCAATCTTGAAATCAAGTCACCCACTTTATTAACATCGAAAAATTCAGCATCCTGGGACATTGTCTTTTTGACAACGTTTGATCTTAGTCTTGCGACCATCTGTTCACCAAGTATCCTTAGTATTATAATACGTCCATAATTAGCAGAAATACCGATCAAAAGTAGCCCAGCTATAGCAGAAAGGAATTGATACAATGTGAGTCCAAACATTATGGTTGGTAGTTCACCATCAACAACATTTTTAGTAGCATCCAGTACAAGACCATATACCTTTGGAAGGAGTAGTCCAATGGAGCACGAGGTCAAGAGAAGAGTTATTGCAAGGAATAATAACCTTTTATCGTAAGTAACCAAACTGAACAATCTTTTCAGATCGGCCCAGGCAAAAGATGCACCTTGCTCAGGTTCCTTTTCCTTTTCCGCTGAATTCTCAAGTCGTTCAAGAGTTTCAGTTGAGCCCTCATCATGCTGTCCTATACTTTCATCTTTCTTCTTTTTTGAATACAGTCGTGTTTGGACTTGTGGAAAGATCTGACGTTGTGAATGAGTAACTTTGCTTGCTAATATTGATGTGTTGAGTCTTCTAGATATTGAGGAAAATGTGGAAAAAGATGCACCTTGGCGACAGTGTAAGTCACTTAGCACCGTACGGTTCTTTAATAAGCAATTGGTTACCACTGATAGCCTTGGTTGGGCTATCCTCAATGTTGGCTTTAGCATTATGAACATGGTTACCTCAGGCTAGGTATAGCATAAAATTTACCAGGTGACAGGAAACTTCAAAGTGTGCAGCTTGAATCTTGGTGAGTGCTATAATGGTCTATGCGTTGAAGGGATGATCCAAGTATATTGAAATTGTTTCCTGATGGTCTAGATGTTATATTGACACCTTTTTCAACATCGTAATATTGACTCCAGGTTAAGTCCATTTGTGCTAGAAATCGAGCGCTCCCGAGTGTGCGTATCGCATTCAGATATAAGATATAGGAACGATGACGGAAATACGTACTACGAATTCTACAAGAAGAGACCTCCAATTCTAAATGGTTTAATGTGTGGTTTATTTTACTTTTGAATGTATGTAGTGGTCATGTTCGTGAGATATGTGTTTTGTTCCAGTTCAATGGATCTGTATATATCTAGTTTTTCACTAATGGTTGGGCATCTTGAGCAACACCATCAACAAATTTGATGACCTTAGCTTCTGAGGCTTCTCTGATCTGCACTTTTTGAGTGTTGAATTCAGGCTTCAAAGACTTTCTGACAGTTGAAGCAGAGATTTGTAAGTATTTGTTGAATCTGTTGATGAATTGTTAGTTTCAGATCTATCTTAATAGTTACAACAAACATCAATCAATTGGCAGCTACCAAAGTCGCCAGCTATGCCTCAATTGAGCGTATTCCAGGACTTACGAAAAACCAGCTTTTCTCCAGGATGACATTGTTGAATATTGATTAGTTGTTGTTGAGTTGACAAGATGTGATTCTCTATATCAACACCTTTCACTAGTGTAAGTGCTCCCTTTAATTTCCTGAAAAACACCAACTTGTTGAAGAATTTTGATTTGTTCTGAAAATTACGCCCAAGGACTCCATAATTCCCCAATGCGGAAGTGAATGTGTATCTGGTGTTGTATATGTATTCTCTCACTCACGGGTAAGTTTACGTAAGCAATTTTAGAGGCCGCGAATTTTTCCAAACACTAGTATAAAGAATTCTGTGCGATGAGATGAGCTTGAAGAAGAACTGATCTGGATCCAAGGTCGTGATCCTATAATTTGTGACCAGAAAATGACTGTTTCCAGAGATCACTACTATAAGCTGAGTAGTGATATTGAAAAAGAGAGAATCGATGCTGCCATCTCTTTGATCAATGAGCTGAATGAAGCCAACAGTGACGCTGAGTGGGAATATGCATTGACCAGATTGATTAAAGGTCTATCTTCCTCGAGAGGTTCCTCAAGATTAGGATTTTCAACTTGCTTAACTGAACTAATCAATATCAGACTTTCGAATAAGAGCTTAACCTTGGAGCAGCTCATTGACCTGATCAATACCAACAACAAAGTTGCCAGTTCTATGAATGGTAAAGAAGAACGTGCTGTTTTGTTTGGGAAATTATTTGGGTTACAGTGTATTTCCAACTTGAACTCTGGGGTTTTCGCCAAAGACGTTGATGCTGGTGACTTCAAGTTGATTGTTGATAATCTATTTGATCTTTCTGCTCTCAAATCATGGATTAGAGAACCAACATTGTTTACAATCGTCAGTTTATTAGGATCACTTTATGCTCAGTTAGAGACTAGTTCCATCACATATATATTCAGCAAACTAGATGAAAATCAATTTTCTTTAACCACTGAAGGTCTCGCCATTTATTTATCTGTGCCAGCTGAATTCAGAAGCTCAGTTTTGAGAACCATGGATTTCAAAAATCCAACATGGAAAGATGCCGATCCATTGAAACAATCAAATATTTCTCTTTTGGCTAAAGTGTTGAAGGATATTTCCAGTGGTGATGATACGGATGAAAATGTCAAAGGTAACAACAAGAAGAAAGGTTCATGGTCTCCAAGATTGCACTTTGTCTGGCCATTGATCGTTAGAGAACTTACATCTGTCACTGGTGATGAACCTGTTGATGAAGAAGTTGAAAACTCTAAAAAGAGAAGAAAGTCAAGTAAAGAGAGCAAGAAGAAGTCCAAATCCAATGGTAAGTCACAAGTTTCCACAAGTGAATACGTTTCAGTTTCAGAGTTCTGGAAAGTCATAATAGATGAGGGCTTTTTCAGTGAAAAGGCATCTCATGAGCGTAAATACTGGGGGTTTGAAATCTTTGAATTGTTGTTCTCCTCAGTTTCACCAGAAACCACAGCTTCATTATTTACCCAAAACTTCATGAGATCATTAATCAATCAAACTTCTGATAGTAATAGATTATTGAACAAAGTTGCCAAAAAGACTTTATCAACCATTTCAGAAATCTCTATTCAGCAACCTCCAAAAGCTGTCTATGTTTTGCAAAACTTATTATCAGGTGAATATGGTAGTTTGCAATTTGATAGATTAACCAAATCCAAGACTACAGAAACTATAATTGCCAAGTCCAAGGCTAATGCAATTATTGCCAAATACTTCACAGAACTACTGAAACACCCAACAGTTAAAAGTCAACAAGACGACAAAGAGGCTGCATTCAAGACTCAAAAATGGGCCATTGATCAACTCTTACACTTGGTTCGTGGTAAGAAAGCCAGTATTGAGATTGAAAACGATCTGAAATGGTTAGATTCGATTTTGAAAGCACTTGTGAAAGTTGCCTTTTTCAAGAAAAAAGATGTCGAAGAATCACCAATTGCTGAATTCGCCCAAGAAAGGTTAAACTCCATCTTGTCAGATGTCGTTACTATCGAGCGTACTGATAACCAAACTTGGTCATTCAAGACTTTGAGTTTCTTGATTGATTACTCTGGTGATGAAGTTCCAATTTTCGAGTTTGATGAGGAATTACAAACTGTCAAAGACAAGTCATTAAAAATCTTGAAAAAAATCAGAAATAAGAGAGAAAGTTCTCAGCATATTGATAGTTCAAGACTACTTGTTTTCGAACTGCTATTTTCAATGGTTACAATTCAATTGTTTTCAGGTGACTCTGAATCTGTTGACACTTTGCAAGAGTTACAAGATTATTATTATGAAAACAAGAAACAAGGCGAATCAGAAGATGACGAAGATAAACAAGATAGTGTCATTGGTATTGTCGAAATCTTACTAAATTTTGTCAGTCAGAAAAGTGCACTATTGAAAAAATTGAGTATGATTGTCTGGGAAAATTTCTGTGAAAAGATCGATTTGGGAGCCTTGGAATTGTTATTTGATGTTGTCAAGGCGAGGGAAAACAAGGAAGGTCAAAAGGCTTTGTTTGAAGGTGAAGATGAATTTGTTGACGAAGATGAAGAAGAAGAAGATGAGGAACACAGTCACGATGACGATGATGAAGGTGATGAAGATAGTGAGGAAAGCGATGGTAGCGATGATGATGATGATGATGACGAAGATGATGAAGAAGGTGATGATGCCGTTTCAGAATTGGAAAAGAAAACCAATCTTGCGTTAGCTGAGGCTTTAAATATCCCTCAACACGATGGTGAAGTCACATTCTCTAGTGATGATGACGACGACATGTCAGATGATTCTATGGATGATGAGCAAATGATGGCCATTGATGGACAACTATCCAAAATCTTCAAACAGCGTCGTGATGCACTGGATAACATTCAAACCGGTAATAAAAGAAAAGCTGAAGTTCAAGATGCCAGACAAAATATCTTTTTATTCAAGCATCGTGTTTTGGATTTACTTGAGATTTTTGCTAAAAAGAATCCAACCAGTGAATTACTCGTCTACGCTATCGAACCGTTATTAGTTGGCTTGAAATTAACATTGGATAAATCCTTAGGTGTCAAAATCCATAAATTGTTAAAAAACAGAATTTGCAAATCCAAAATTGAACTCAACACCTTATCTAGGGAACATTTATTTGAAACTTTGAAACATATCCAAGCTGATGTTTTGAGAACTTCAAATACCAATGACTTTAATTTATCTGCATCCCAATGTTCAATCTTTGTTGCCAAACAAATTCTCGCATTGGATGAATCTTCAGCTGATCAAATCATAGACCAATACACCGATCTATTGAAAAGATGGTGGGCAAAAAAGAATTCTAAATTGACATGTTCAATTTTCTTTGATTTCCTTAACTGGTTATCGTCAAAAAGAAGTCAAAACTAGACCGGTTTGATAGTTCCACCTTCAACATTTGTCGCATATCTCATTTGACTGACATGTCGTACCAAACTGTATTATACCTGAAACTTAATAATAATTAGAGTCGACTTCACACAGATGATAATATCATGTTTCTCACTGGAAATTTGTGAGGGACGCTGTGAATAAAAGAGAAGGAAGATAATACGAGAATGTAGATCGATAATAACGTCGTAGTCAAAAAGAAATAGGAAAAACAAAATCCTTGATAATAATTTAAAGAATTGGGTATCTGTAAAAGCAAAGTTGTGAAACTATTTAAAAACCAGTATTTGGTAAACTTTTAGGAAGGCTTCCACTGTCATTGTTGTTATTATTGTCATTTAAATCTTGTTGAATTAGTTTGGCTCTTGCCTCATTACTCTTTTTATCGGTCTCAATCTTGTTGTTTATCAGAAAAATAGCAGTCTGATTACCTGCACTTGTCCCAATTAATGTAATTTTACGCTCTTTTGAATCTGGATTTGGATCTGCAATTTGTATTTTGGAACCGGATGTATCTTTGATTTGTTTAATGTTTTTCCCACTTTTACCAATAATATTACCGACATATTCATCAGGAATCAATATTTCTTGTGTTATTTGTGGATTTCCTCCCAAAGGAAATGCCAATGGGTTCAAAGGCATCGTATTTAGACCAAATGGTGATCTATTGTTATTTTGGAATTTTCCATTATGATTTCTATTATTTTGTCCTCTGGCAAAATTATTAAACTGAAGTAGTTGGCGTTGATCAAACTGTGGAATTTGACCAAAATTCATCATGTTGTTGAACAATAATGGATTTTGTGGTAGCCCTGTTTGTTGATGTGGAAGTTGATGTGGAAGTTGATGTGGAAGTTGATGTGGAAGTTGGTGTGGGAGCTGATGTTGTTGTTGTTGCTGTTGGCCTGGGTCATAGAATATGACTTTACCTTTGAATTGAGGTTTGTGTGCTAGAACTGTTTGAGCAACGTAATAAGTTGCAATATGTAGAGAGTCTGCAACACCGGCTATTGTCAAACAACGGTCCGTGGAGAAAGGCATTGAATGGCTACTAGCACTCAATTTAGCAGCAGAATTTTCTTCAATCTCTTTGAATCTTGCACCTTGTTTCCCGATAACATATCCAATCACTTGATGGGGTATTAATAGAAGCAGGGAGAAATGTTGTGAGTCTACCGTTGATGGAACACCTTCTTCTTCATCTAATATGGCTCTAGTCATTAGACCAAAAGCTTTAGCAACGTTTTCAGCAGGACCTCTCACATGGATAACACGCTCCGTGACACCACGGATATTTTCACTTACATTGATTCTTGTTCCTGATAATTCTTTGATATGGCTGATTTTCTCACCACCTTTCCCTACAACTAATGCAGCTTCCTTAACTTGACACAACATCCGGAAATGGACGTAAGTTGGGTCACCACCTTCCTGTTGATGTTGTTGATGTATCTTGTGACTAGAGATAGCTCTAGCATTTTCTCCTTGTTCTCCGTTTTGTGGCGATGAGATGTCAGTAGATTCATCTCCAGCTTTCATATCCTGGTCCTGGCTACCATCCTGATCATCTTGTGCCTCGATTGCTTCTGCATCTAGAGCGACTCGCTTTATAGCGGCGCTTGACAGGTCTGTATTGTTGTCCTCCTCGTTCTTACGCTTCAGCATCTTCCAATTGCGACTCAGTGAGCTGATGATGATTAGCAATGGCTCCTTAGTTGTAGTTTTGGCAGTTCAGGGTCAATGTTTAGTTCCTTGAGGTCGCGTCAAAAGGTGAATTTTTCCACAACTCTCACAGAACGAATTCGCGAAAGGGTTTCCTAGTAAATTTACCGTGTTGATTTGTCTATAGTATGAAGAATACATGTTGGAGTCCCAGTAGCCATCACAACTATGAGTCAAGAGGAAGCTGAAAGGGAAAAGCAAGAGGAAGAGTACATCGAGGAAGAGGACGAGGATTTTGATCCTGAAAACGGTGAGTTTCTATCGGTGAATTTGCACATCTAACGATAAAGATCAATACTAACAGACTATCTCAGCACAAGATGACAATTTTTCCAGTGATGATGATGAGGAGGCGAAACCTACAAAAAAGAGCAAAAAGTCAGGCAAAACAGGCAAGAATGATGATGATGAATTAGATTTGTCTACGGAGAAGGAGGTGAAAAGTGCCAATTATGGGAGAATAGAAAGTGCTGAAGGTGGTTTGATCAAAACCAGGACACAAAGAGCACAAGAGGAACAACAGTCAAAACAATATAGATCTGTCTCTAATTCCGAGAGTAACGTAAACGTGGACGATCTGTGGCAGCAGTTACAGAAGCAATCAAAACAAAGATTGGGTGTTAGATACAGCTCGTCCTCGCCTTCTCCATCCGAAACTCCACAACCTCTTAATGCCCATGAAAAGATCAAGATTAGAAGAAAATATGAATATGCAGGCGAAACAGTCACTGAAGAGAGATGGGTTGCTAGGGAGTCTGCAGAAGCTAGAGAGTATTTGAACTCTATTAAAAATGATCCAAAAGCTGAAGCTGAAACTAAAGATGATTCTAAAAAGGCAGAAGAGAAGAAACCTTATGAAGGCAAAAAATTAAGAATTAAAAGAAAAAGACCACCTTTGTTAGAGGGGATAATAAGTGGTTCTATTAAGCCAAAGTTCAATACTTTAGAGAAATCGAAGCTGGATTTTGCACAATTTGTTGATAAAGAAGGTATTGATGACGAATTAAGACAACATAACAAGGATGGTTATTTGGAGAAGCAAGATTTCTTGAGCAGAGTTGAATTTTTCAAAGATTCCCAAATCAAAGAAATCAGGAAGAAAGAATTGGCCAACAAGCAGTAGGTCTCACTGTACCATTGACTTTATAATAAATCTTACGAACGTTACGAAATTGACAGCTTTGACACTGTATATAAAATAAATAAAAACATCGGATTGATATCAAGAAAATCAAAAACAACATTATGTAAACCACTAAAACGATATGTAAACTTCAAAAATGTGGAACACCTAAGGAAGTTAGCGTCATGTTGACAATACTAAACATCCCTTCACCCAAAACTAACCCACTACTGAACACAATCATTGCAGTTTTACCCTCATGTGAATGTTTACAACTTTTCAACCAGATGTATGCAACAACACCACCAATAAATCTTGCAATGGTGAATGAAGGTGTATTGTAAATACCCACACCAACAGCAACACCTGAAGGTAACCAAATCAGTTTATTTTGGATTTTTGGATTATGCTTGAAAACGTTTTTGATCAATGAAATGACACCAAAGATTATTCCAAACAAGATTGAAAATTCAAAAGCATATGGGGGTAAACCTTCACCAGTGACCAATCTTGAGCAATCGATCCAAATAACCGCAGTTGGGATTCTGAAAACTTTGTTTGGAATCTCATACACAATATTATAAACCTTGTACATAATTGCACTTAGGAAAATTGACCAAACAGTACCAATCATCTGTGCAACAAATTGTGCTCTTGGTGAAGCACCTAGTAAATGACCAGTTTTCAAATCTTGCATCAAATCACCAGCTTGTTGAGCACCGGCTTCGGCAATGGCACCAGCGACAAGATTCACCAATACAGAGCCAGGATGGTTTTTGGGAATAATTATGGCGAATAATAGTTGTGATAGCTTACCAATCCCACTCACTGGGTTTAAATCGGTTTCACCTAATGCTCTAACACCAAGAACCGAAAGGAATAATGCCAAAATTATGGCTATGATTAACGAATAAATAGGAACAATCGTGGTTCCAAATAACGACACCATCGCCACTATGCAGATGATTGTGGAGACTAAAAGTCCAACGAAAACAGTTTTGGAATGAATCAAATGCTGCGGATCTGCTTCATTATCATTATAGCTTCCTGTAGGTGGCAAATTGGACCCATTTGAACCTTGACCACTATTTGATCTTTGTAGTTGGCCATTTTTGTTCATACTTTGTTTTTGGAAATGTGATACGTAAAACCTCCAAATGGATTGAATTGTTACAACAACAAATGAAACAACACTATCACTAACCATAACAGCCAAACTGATCCAAAGGATCCATCCTTGTGCGCCAGTTTTCCAATCATCAATTTCTCCAGGAGCCCAACCCAAATTTCTTGAAATAGGAGCCAAGATTCCCCAGCCTAAGAACGCTCCGAAAAGCATATATGAAACGGTTGGTAAACCCATGATTATCCCCTGTCCTATGTAAGCTGGTGAAGGTTGTAATGTCCATAGATAATGATCAGCCAAGTATGAGCCGAATATTGGTAAATCTTTCAAGATTGGGATGAAATATGAAATAACAGTATAAGCGGATGATACTGTAAATGTTGTGATGAGTGAATTGATGTTTTTATTATAGGCATCAGCAGACGTTAGCTCTTTTAATGGTAGAGTTTCCAATAACAATGGCGTGGATTCTCTTGATAGTGGAGGAGCTTGTTCAATGGTTGTTGCCTCTGCCTCTGTGCTTGTGGAGGTTGTAGTATTGATAACATTTGATTCTTCATCACTTTCAATCGACAGCTCATTATAATCACAAGTCGCCTTTGCGTTATAAGTATCTTCATGACGGATCTCACTATTATTTAGCACAGAGATCAATGTAGCAGTGGCACTTCCAGATGGGAATGGTAACTTCTCCTTAATGATGACTTGTTTCCTCAATGGAATTGCAAAAAAAATTCCAAAGAATGCCAACCCACTTGACCATATTATCAATTCAGACAATGAAAAATTCACACCTCTTCCAGTACCTGATTCATCACTTGTCATGAATTTTTCAATAGCAGGAACAACACCAACAAATCCATAGGCTAAAGGACCCGTCCCGACTGCAACTGATATACTTTGAATAAAGACATTTTCCACATCTGTAAACTTATACGAGAGATATGGTCGTAGTTGTTTGAAAATGGCAAAAGCCAAAAGAGCAGAAGGTAAAGACATCATGGATAACCAGCCTGTTTGCAATCCGAATTGGAAGTTGGAAATCAATACTATGGAACCAATTAATAACCCAGTGATTGTGGCTCTTGGAGTGATTTGCTTTATATCAGCCTTATCGTTAAAGAGATGATCATCTGGTGCGATCTCATTAGTAGCCATGGTCATGATGCGGGTCCTAGTGTCTATCGTATCCCTCAAGCTTGCTCCTATTGTACAGTTGTGTATTGTATTGTATAGTATGTTTGTAGATGAGAACAAGATTCCAATAGATCTTTTGGGTGATTATGACCCACTATTTCTCGCTTATCTATTGTTGCTGATTAATGCTGTGAACTCCAGCACTCTTGTTGTTGCTTTCTCCCGTTGTGGTCCTTCTTTCTGGTTTGATACAACGGTTATGAGATAATATGATACAATAGTGGATATTTGATCAATTATATTTATACTCAACAATCAGAAATCATTTTATGGCTCTGTTCCGCGATAAGTTCAGGTTTTATTGGTTCAATGTTTATAGATTTCGCATTTTTTTTCGAAAGGGCAAAAAAAACCCGATGGGGAGTTACGACCGAGTACAATACAACAATCAACACTTTTCCAGACGGCATTACGATTGGTATATAGCTTAAGTATATATCACTTCTTCTCTTCTTCTTCATCTTCTTGCTCTCCAAACAAGATATAGTTCAAAATATCACTCAGCGTCACCACACCAATCAGTTTCCCATCGTCATCAACAACAAATAGTCTATGCAATCTCGATTTTCTAATGTTATCCATTATGGTGGATAAGTTGTCATTAATAGTACATGTGTAGACACCTTCGAAATCGTCAGACCTTCTCATCAATGCCTCACCCACACTTAGAGAAAGGTCGTTATAAATACCACCTTTGATCAATCCTAAAACATCAACAGCTTCATATACATTAATCAACTTCTTATTTTCGTCAACAATTGGAATGGAACTGACAGAACCATGACTTAGTAGTTGGATCACATCAATCACTGGTGTATCCATTGTTGCTGTGGAAATTTGCTTCTCTGTACCAATCCCCAATTCTTTCAAAGATTGTAATAACATGACAGTTTCTTTACAATTTAAAGAAACAAATTTCAAGATACGATATTGAGTCAAAACACTCACAACAATTTCTCTATGAGTATCTTCATCCTCATCAATCAAAGGTATTCTTCTTGATCTTGCTTCAATCATTTTAACACAAGCATCATATAGAGGTTTGAAAGGATGTATTGACCCCGTATCAATTGGTTCGACACCAATGGCTTTTTCAACATCTTTCAATCCGTTCAAAGTTAACCGATCAACAAATTCAAATTTGTCAGGATTTTGGAAATAGTACTGTATCACATTTATGAAATCTTGAGAATTTAATAAACCTGCAAATCTTGATGTTTTAGGATCCCAAAGTGGAGCAGAAACAATATTATTTTGTAATAAGATATTTAAAGATTTCTTGACCAGAAGTGAGGTATCTAAAACAACTAGTCTATAAGAAACTGGTAAAACGTCATAAGAAGTTTTAGATTTCAAAAATTGTCTAATAGCTTGCACAGCAGCTTTTTGATCACAAATTATTTGATTTGCATCTTTTGGACCATTATCAATTTGCGGTTTCCCAATGTGTGTAGATTGAAGTCTTGATTCTATGGAAGGTAGTCCCGACATGTTGGGTTATATCTTATTCCTCACTTGTCTTTAATATTAAATAAATAGCTTTAAACGATTATTTTTGCTTATGCGCTGGCTCTTGTTATGGTTGGGAAAGGGGTGATTAATCAGGTAGGCAAAACAAGATTTTATGCTCCAATTATGATTGAGTGAGTCTAGAATATAAATCTCCTAGTAATAACCAATCTCTTGAATAAGAAATGGAACCAAAGTTTAACCGTTATAAGTAGTAACTAACACCTTTATCTATTCATCCATATTGAACATTTCATGGAGATTTTGATTTTTTGTTCTTTGAAACTCCAAAAATCAAAAACATATTGCTTATGTAACATCAACAATATTATCAAAACTCCATTAAAACACATAAACGTTACACTGAACTCTCTCAAAACAATCTCTTACTACTTATAGTGTAGCATAACATCACTAGCAGATGTTTTAAAATTCAAAACAAACAACTGCTCTACAATATCCAAATATTACCAAACATCAAATCATTGACCTAAGAACCCAGCATCCAGAACACATTCGCGCCAGATTACCCGCCACCGCCAATTTTTGGGAAAATTTCCAACTATAAAAGGAACAATTTCCCACTTTGAAAACTTTGCCCAAAATTCTTTTAAAGAACCCAAATCTCTTTGCCTTTTGGCTTAGATCAAGTGTAGTATCTGTTCTTTTCAGTGTAACAACTGGAATATTCTCATTGAGAATTTTTATATTGTTACCTTTATTTTTGGATTATGGTGATGATTTCTTTTTTATGGGCTTGCTCATGGATTTCATCACATAGTGTCGTTGTCATTGCACTGCTCTGACTTCTGACGCAAACCCCCTTTTTAAGTGAATTGATCAATGAGTTCATTGATCTTGTTTAAAAAGAAGTTGTTTGCTTCGACAAGCTGTGTTGATGTCGGTCTTATTACTACAAGATGTCTGAGTTGAGCAAAATATTTATTAAGAACAATGATTTGAAAAAAAAAGTATTGGATATCTAAGTTGTTATATGCTGAAAATGTTTGAATGACTAGTGATTATGTATTATCTAATGGTCATGATTTTGGACATGTTTTTACCATTGGCTATAGAACTTGATTGTTCTTGCTTTTTGGAAGTGTTGAATACTTTGTAAAATTTTAAATTCTCATCACCACCCACGGTGGCTATTATTGAACCATCTGGTGAAATATCTCCACTTATAATTCTTGAATCATGTGCATTTTCAATTTCTGCCACTTTTATCTTGTGATCATAAGAATAAACACTTATTGAATTATTTGGATACCCACCTGTAGCGACTATTTCATTGCCAAATGATGATGATGACCCCCAATTTAATGAAGAGATTTGAGAGCCAGTATCAATTGTATTAACTCTTGCACCTGTTGTAGTGTTCCAAAAATGTATTTGTTTATCAGATGAACCACCACCCGTGGCTAATAATGAATTGATTTCTGGATTCCATGCAAGAGCTTTAACAGCTGCAGTATGTGTTGTTTTAGTGAATTGTGGAATAGAAGATCTTGAATCCCAAATACAAACAGTATTATCATTTGAACCTGAGGCAAATTGTAACCCATCTTTCCTATATTCTAATCCACAAATTTCACCAACATGATTTTTCAGGACATCAGTGATATGATTTTTAATACGAACATCATTTATAAAGATCTCACCAGATTTAGCACCAGCAGAGACTAAATGATTCGACCAAGATTGCGCACCAATTCTAATCCCTGCATTTGTTTTCATTGTTCTTAATTTAGAACTTGATTCAATATCCCAAATTTCAATTGATCCATCATCTTTACCAATGGATAAATAAGATGAATCTTCAGACCATCTTACTGATGAAATGCCATAATCACATTCGGTTAATAATGATACAGAACCACTTGAAGCATTCCATATGTAACAACAATTCTCTAACGCAATAGCAAGATAATTATCACTTGACCAACTTAGTAAATTTAAGTAAAAATCATCAATGAACCCCGGAGCATCTAAGACTCTTTCTGGATTTGAAGAAATTTTTCTTGATCTTATTGGATCAATTGTGGATTTGGTTGTACTCTTGAATTGAGAATTTTGATTCAACTGAACACAGTTTTTACTTTGTGGAGGTAATGGTTGGTATTGTAAAATTCGTTGTCCAACTTGAATCCCACAAGCGTCTGCAACAGATTGTTTATATATGATTTGTGATCTTGCCTTGATATGTTCAGAAGGTGATGCGTTTGGTGGTGGTAATGTATCGTTTGAAGCAACACGACCATTTGTCGATGAGTATCTTGAAGGAATAAAACGATCAGTCTTGGGTAGATTGACATTAGTACTATTGAATGAAGGATTTCTTTTGAAATTATTATGGATTGTAGAATTGTCCCAATCAGAATGAACAACATTCAACCTTGTTGGAGATGTTAACGATAGTGTTGAGGTTGATTTGTTTCTAGTTGGTGACTGATATGATAAATTTGTCTTGCTTTGAGATGAGAGTCTCTGTGGAGAGTCAAAAATCGAAGACATCTTTTCTTTCTTGTAGGACCAGCCTAAGTTGTTCTATGTGTAACTATGAGCAAAGAATGAAGGTATGATGTTTCAGGTCCAGCCCGATTTGCTTTGTTGTAACTTGTGTATTCACAAAACAATGAAGTATGGGATGCAAGTATAAAACAATGGGAACTGAGCGACTGGAATGGATAATCAAGTGTTGGGACTCTTCTTATTCTTTGGATCTTTTATACCTCTGTGTGGTAAAACCGCAAAGAAAACAAAGTCAGAAGCAGATTTTTTGTATAATCCCAAAACCCAAGAATTCTCACCATTCCAAATTCCATACACCAATCCACACAATTTCTCGATATTGAAAAGAAATTCTACTGATTTGAATGTGAAAATGCAATCTATTTGTGAAAAAACATTGTTTACAAACTGCCTAATCCGGTAAAGTAATTATTGTGTCACCTATACCAAAAAATATCGCGAATGTTTTGATATTTTCCGCGATTGTGTTCTGTGGTTTTGCGAGCGCGCTGTGAACTACACGTGACTTTGGTTTTGTATATGCATTCAGAAACTTCAGTTTCCGCTAACCAATTCTCTTTAAATCCTCGACTCTCTCTCTAAAGGCACTAATTCTCTCCTCTACTTGGTCCACAACTTTTCCCAGCTCCGTAGGAAGAATTCTTATATCCTCTGTAGTGATTGAGTTCCTTTCTATCTTTTGCAATGGAGTACAAGCTATTTTCAAAGCGATACTAAACTTTTTCAACATACTAACCACTTCATCCATTGATTGACCCTTGATCATCAAATCTGTCTGCTCTTCGGTGGTAAGTGTTGATGAAAGACCTTGTAATGTGGTGATGAGGTCATCTAGGAGGATCAATTGGGCAAAATCGATGATCTCATTGAAGACCGTGAGGATTTCATTCTTATTAGTTATTGTCTCTTGGGCGTTTATGAATTTGAGATGATTCTCCAGATTATTTAGTTTTGTTACATCTTTATCTATTGATTCTTTCAACCACTGTATATCATCTGTCAAGTTCTTGTTGGTTATTGACGTTGAAGCTGTATGTGAATATTGAGATGTGATGGAAGTTATGTATTTGAACGAGTCAAAAATTAGAGGATAGATCTCTAGTGTTATCGAGCGAAGTATGTCCACTCCAGGATCGACGTTTGCCGGGATGCCCTGTGACATCTTGGTTACTATGTCTCTTGTTGATTTGTTTGGAGGTTATTCGATGTTTCTTTGATGACTCTCGAGTCTGATGAAAAATGTCATACTGACAGATCTGAGTTGCGCACACTCCAGTACAAAACCAAACTACAATAACAAATTTGAACCGTTAAAACCTCTTTTACTTATACCTATCTATCCCATTTGAGTCACTAAACAACTTTCAGCTAACACCAAACACAGTACGATTATTCAGTCCTAATTTCTCTACCCTTTTTCTTTTAAATTCTTCAAATTCTTCTTCAAAACTTGCTTCATTCATAGACTTGTTCTTATTCTGCAACTTCATGAATTCATCGAAACATGGAGTGTTTTTTCTAATATCCTCTTTCAAATCCATAAGTCCGTCCTCCAATATATATAGTTCCTCCATTAGTTCTTCGTATGATGTGTCGTATTCGTTGAAGTTCACTATTACCAAGTCCGAATTGTCGAATGATGATGATGAGTTCGAGATATTTGAAAAATCTGTTATTGAATGAGAGTTTCCTAGCAGCGTTATGAAGAGCTGGACTAGTTTGTTGAAATTCATGATGATGATGTCATAGTCTTTGTGCAGGTTCATGATTAATTGTAGTTGATAACGATGGGAATAAAAAGTGTTTGTGTAATCTTTATGAATACCCTGTAGAACATGCAAAGCCTTGGAGAATATTTGATCCGTTGTTGATGTTAGTGAGGTTAACAGAGTGGGTATTGATGAGTATTGATTGATGTTGGTTTTTCTTTGTTTGAATGAATTTGTGTTATCTGCGATGCTTGTTTGATAATATAATTTAGAGATGCTGATTTGGGTCAGCAAACTCTTGACATATACACATTCCAGTAATTTTGAAGATTTTGTAGTGGTGAACAATTCAATATAATGATCAAGAGTATCAATCAAACATTTCACTATGGTTTGGAAATGTGTGAATATGAGATCTGATATAATGTTGTGATCTTTCTTTAGTCCCTTGATCATCTTGTCTTGGTGTGTATATGTTTAAATAGATGGCTCATAGCCTATGTTGGATCAACAAACCTGAAATAGCATGATATCGAGCGCTTTATATAACAACCGTGAGTCAATCGTAAGATGTGTCATATTGCCGTGTCAGCAAGGTGCTTTTAGGTCTTTTGACTCATCTTCGCGAAACATGAGAGATTTAATTCTGGCCAAGAAGTAGGAAGTAGGAAAGGATTTGATAGCACAAAGCTTTTGTATCTAGTGGTATAGAGCTCTTGATGTAGTGTTTAGTGTCTACTGTGACCACTTTTCGTTAATTCTTTTATGTATGATACAGTTGGTATTAAGGGCCTCGCTAGTATCTGTATGTGGTGTCTCGTGCTTGATAATGTATGATAGCACTTTGACAGGACACTACCTATTATATGGTGTACTGTCGCAGTGCTTGAGAAGTATAAAGTACGTTCTACGTGAAGTAGTATTCACTGTTGTGATTAGAGTTGAAAAGGACATCAGACATCAGTATGGATGCTAGCTTACAGCTGTCTGGTGTTGTGCGCTTCTGCTGGTGTTGATAGTGTACTCCGGCACATGGCTTAATAGATCAGAAGACACGTTCCTATCTCCAAGATCACATGGCTTTGAAGATGCAATATCAAGGATAACAAGGGTAAGCATAGATGAAATACCCATATCACTGAAACGTTCGACACATGGCCCACTACATCTTGACAGAACCCCTGTATAGCGTGCTAGTTGTAGAAATAGGTGTAGTAGTAATGTGGAGTGCAGCATCAGCACTAATCACATAAACAACTACAATCACATCCAATTACAACCAAGTGATACAAATAAATACACAAGTCACATCTTACTAAGTCTAACTTGCAAATGACTAGCCACATAGTGCCAATGTATCTGCAAAGTCGTGTGCACTAATTTCAACTCTTGTGACTTATTAAGCTACACGTGGGTTGCACGTGTGGGAATTAGAGCACGAGAGCTTAAGCACAAGCACGTCAACATACAAATCCAGCATGATTAAAAATAATCGAGTTCTGATAAGATACTTAAACACATTTGTTTCCAGACATTGGATTGACTTCACGACATCATCATAATAAAATCAATCAAACATCATGTCGCTAATTCCATCTCCCCCAGATCTAAAGCCAACAATCATTCAAATGCAAAATAACGAGTCTGAGGACCCTTTGGATCCAAAATTCTCTCCAAATGTTGCACCAAATGATTCCTCTTCAACCGCCACTGCCGTTGGTGGCACACAAAAGAGGAAAAGAAGACGTTCATCTGCTTCTCTTGTGTCACAGAATGAAATTGAAAAAAGAAGAAGAGAACACAAGACTGCACATTCCATCATTGAGAAAAAGAGAAGAATCAGAATGAATAGGGAATTTGAGGCTTTGAAATTCATGATTCCTGCTTGCAGAAATAATTTAACAACTTCGAATAATAACGGTGAAGGAATGTATAAATTAACAATATTACAAGCAACAGTGGATTATATCAAATATTTACACAATGTCATATTGATTCAAAATGATGAATTGACCAAATCAAATCCTGATTTTGATGAAGATTTGGAGTTTGCCCAAATTGATGTGGATACAGATGCTTATAGAAATCTGGATAATGATTATGATTTTGCCAAATTATTTGATCTTCAATCAAGAAATAATTCAGAATCTGCCTCCAATTCTTCAACATCTTCCATTTCAAACTCAACCTCAAATCCCAGTTCAATAAGCACAACACATTTGAGCAAAAAGGGGAAAGAGACCGACCAACTTAGCAATTCCTTAAAGCATCACTTGGACCAAAATACCAATTTCGAACCATTACCTTCACCTTTAATCACCCCGGAATTATTCCCAAAGCAAACACCATCATCAACACCATTCGCAAATTATAAAACAATAAACCCAGATTTCCAATTCCATACCGCACAAAGAGTTTCTCAACAGACTTCACCGTTGGTTTCCTTTAACAATAACAATAACAATAACAATAGTAGAGAGTTCCAGCTACCCAAAGCAGCAATAAATTCATCAAGTATAGGCCCTCAAACGAAGCTGGGCATAATCAATGAGCTTTCATCACAACAACAGGGACAAGATGGCTCGGAGCATGAAACTTCGGCTTCAAATGTCTTGTTGTCGATGAAGAGAGATAGTTCTGTCGCTTCTATAAGGTCTTTGTTAAACTAGAAACTAGGATGTTTATAGTACAATGCGTTATGGTAGTTCTATTCATAGTAGTTTTGTATACTCAACGTCACAGCATCGAGGCTATACCATCCTCAATTTCAATGACATGAATTGATTCTCCATAATCAACTCAGATATGAACAATAATACACACTAAACTCTCAGATCCATCGTATAGTTATTAGTGTGTCTATTTTTGTAGTACGTGCGCGGATGCTGCACGAACCGGGCGCGGTGCGAAATTCATAGCCAAATTCCAAATTCATAAAAGTTGTAACCAAATGGCAATTTATCTTGATTGGACTATAAAAGTGTGAACTCACTACGGTACGAATAAACGAGAACGCTCCACCAAGTGATATACCACGGTACTACATATCCAGAACTGCGTACTCGGCTATCGATTGGTTATCGTAATATCAAGGCTGTGACTGATTTTAATATTCATTGAGAAAAGCAGAGATATATATATATAATGGGGATCAAGAAATTCTTCAAGACCAAACCACCAACGGAAGATGAGGTGAATTCTAAAGTAAGAGATGAGATGAACGAACACGGTATACCCATCAAATCGTCCAAGAAGAAACCACAACTCTTTGCAGCATACAATAACTATGCCAATGACAAGAGTGAAAAGAAAATATATGCCCCAAAGGGTTATGAAGAACATGCACTGAACAATAGAGGTGAGAAAGTGGTTGTTCCTGGTGAACAGAATGGAGTGAATGGTGCTTATGATGGTGTCCAGACACAATCTTCGGAAAACCCATATGCTAAACACCAACCTAATCAATCTAATCCGTATAATAATGGTCCAAGTTCAAGTGGCTCCAATCCTTACTCTACAATGAACTCCACTAATAGTTATAATTCAACTGGATCAAATGTATCGAATCAAAATCAATATGGAAGCTCATCTGGGTCCGCGAACCCTTATGGAGGCCCTGGTGGTCAAACTGGCTCAAGATCGAATCCTTATGCAGTACAGAACTCTCAAGGTTCACAGCGTCCTCAGGGCCCTCAAAATTCAAGAAGTCAATATGGTGACAATACAAGAGAAGGTTCCATCAGAAGTGGGAGACCAAATCCATATTCTTCCAAATCAAGCGTTTCGAAACAAAATGGGTACAATGCCAATCAGACCGCTGTTAATGAAGATGATGATTTTAATCAATTGCCAGATAGTGCATCCACTAGACCACCTAGTTATCGTCAGCAATTGGTTCAGCATCCAAGAGATCAACAACAGCAAGGTTTTGATTTTGAAGATTTGAATGAGCTACCGGAAGAAGAACAATATGGCGCCGGTGGTTATGGTGCAGTGGAACAAGAACAAGAACAAGAACAAGAACAAGAACAAGAACAAGAACAAGAGTATGAACAAACATTAAGTCCTGAAGAGTTGGAGGAATTACAAAAACAAAGACAAGAAGATGAAGAAATCGAAGGGATAAAGGATCAAATCAAATATACAAAGCAAGATTCGGTTGCTTCAACTAGAAACACTTTGAAAATGGCTCGTGAAGCTGAAGAATCTGGTAAGAATACTATGGGGATGTTGGGTAATCAAAGTGAAACAATGTATAATGTTGAAAGAAACTTGGACTTGGCCAAGACCCAGGATAAGATCGCCAAGGAAAAAGTTGCTCAACTACAGCATTATAACAGAAACATCTTGAAACCATCTATGCAAAATCCATTCACCAAGTCAAGAAGATTAAGAGAAAAAGAGGAGAAGATCAAGAATGATCGTTTACAATATAAGCTGATTCAAGATCAACAAAGACGTGAATTATCTCAATCAACAAATCGTATCAAAAACTCTTTGAACGATGGTGAACCAGCCTCTGATTCAATAACAGCCAAATACAAGAGAGAAAAATATCTCCAACAATCCAAACAATATCAATTTGAAGCAGATTCAGAAGATGATGAAATGGAGAATGAAATTGGTGAAAATATTGATGAAATCGGCAAAATTGCAGGCCGTTTGAAAAAATTGGCCGTTAATCAAGGTGATGAAATTGATAGACAGAATTATAGATTAAGAAATGTTGAGGAGGATATGAATGATTTGGATATTAACGTTCATCTGAATACTACAAAATTGAGTGGGACAAGATGATTCAATAGGTGTTTTTAAGGTTCATTAGATATATATTAACATTCGAAAGGGGAAGTTTAATGTAGTCTACCCAATGTGGTTAATGTTTTAATTTATCGTAACAAGTAACATTGAATGTGAAAGGGCCAAAGACGAAAAGTTATACTTGCATTCAAAGATGGTAGTCGCTGATATACCGTATATTGGTGCTTTTTTCTCACGAGGCTAGCTCTTGTAATTCAACAACATCAACTCTGGCTGTTTTATATTGATCCTAATCACCAACTTGAGATTGGTAAGCTTAAGGTGGTATAAAGAGAGTCTTTATGTCCGTTTACCCGGTGTTGATATTTTGTATGCTGCTCCTACCGGAGTTCAGTGGGCTTCGAGTCAAGATTGATCGCGCGCTTTTAGTATAACAATACTCAAGCCAAAGTACGCAGTATTGGAAGAACTATTGAATTAGCGTTACCTACCATCCACGATGTCTGCCCAACAACAACAGAATGCCAAACCTCCAATGTCACATACACTTTGGTCTCCAATAGATACAGTGAAAGATGTCGCAGATTCTTTAGGCTTGACTGATTTGAATGATGAAACTTCAAGAAACTTGGCTATGGATGTTGAATACAGAATCCATGAAATACTGGAACAAGCTGTTAAATTCATGAGACATTCCAAAAGGAAAACACTAACGACAAATGATATTGAAAAATCATTAAAAGTTTTGAATGTTGAACCATTGTATGGTTATGATGTTACAAGACCATTAAATTTCAAAGAAGCCTTGGTGGGTAATGGTCAAACTTTATACTATATCGATGATGAGGAGGTTGATTTCGAAAAATTGATCAACCAACCACTACCAAAAGTCCCAAGATCTACCACATTCACTGCACATTGGCTAGCCATTGAAGGTGTCCAACCTGCAATCCCACAAAATCCATTGGAATCTGAAATAAGACAACAATTACCAGCCCAAAGAGGTGCCATCACAAACGTCTTGAATAGTAACGATGCTGTTGCATCTGGATCATCTGGTGGTAGTACGAACACTACTAATGCAGGGGCAAATGGCAAAGATACAGAGATTAAACCACTGGTTAAGCATGTCTTATCAAAAGAATTACAATTATATTTTGATAAAGTTATCCAAGCTTTAACAAATCAAGACGATAATGAAGAATCGTTACATTTGAAGCAAGCAGCTTTGACATCATTACGTTCAGACCCAGGTCTACATCAACTAGTACCATATTTTGTTCAATTTATTTCTGAACAAATCACACATAATTCAAATAATATAGCATTGTTATCCACAATGTTGGAAGTGATATATTCATTATTATCAAACAACAACATCTTCCTAGATCCATATATCCATGCTTTGATGCCCTGTATCTTGACCTTGTTATTAGCCAAAAGAATTGGATCGGCTAATGATGATGAACATTTCGCCGTGCGTGATTTTGCTTCAAGTTTATTGGAACATGTTTGTAAAAATTATGGGAAGGCTTATACTACGTTAAAACCAAGAGTGACGCGTACTCTATTGAAAACGTTCCTGGATTCAAACAAACCAGTGGGGACATTATATGGTGCTATTATTGGATTGAAAAATTTGGGTGAGGAGGTTATAAGAATAATAATCTTGGGAAATTTACAAAATTGGTCATTGATTGTCCTACACTCTTTGAAGAATGAAGATAAGACATTACTGATCGGTACAATTATTAAAGCTCTGAGAGGACTGCTTCATGATGATAAAGAGTCCGGTGAGATGGAGGTTGAGTTGAATGAAGAAGAAAAGACCAAATTGAAGAAAAGAGTTGGTGATGAAATCGCCGAGGAAATTATCAAACAAGAGGATGGTAAAAAAATATTCGACGCTATTTTCTTTGGTGGATTGGAAAACTAATTGTGTTGATCACAACATATGTATATACATATTTACAAGATTTAATTTCATAACTTCGTGTATTCAGAATCTCTCATTGTCTTGAACCTTCAGAAGGTGCGAATAATCTTCTCCGCACACCTTTACTCATAGGGCTTCCAGTTAAATGAGGTATATCATCCGGTCTGTTGAAATCTAGTGGTTCACCGGGTCTACGTACTGATGATCTAATGACAACTGGTGATTGGACAACCATGGGTGTCTTTGCATATTCAATTGGAGAAGAGCTTGTGACGAGCGTTGCAGAGTCTTTGGGCGTTTCTTGAACCATTGGATTGACATACTTTACGGCTTTCACTGGTGTTGCGTCCACTTGTGATACTGATGCTTGTTGAGATGCGATGGTGTTGGCATTATTATTGTTGTTGTGAGTACTAACATTAATGGAATTAGTGAATGTATTGTTGGATGTGGGTATTTTTTTCCCAACTCTGTTGAATATGGATGAGTTTCTTTTGAGTGTTGAAGGTTCTGGCTCGGAAGGGATGACAGGTAATGACATATCCACTTGTCTTTTGGATAATTGGGATGCATTGAATGATGATGTTCTTTTGAGGTTTTGTAAATCACTACCACTTCTTGATAAGGTCGATTTTAATTCTTGAAGGTCTTCCAGTCTCAAGTTAGATGAAGAGCGAGACAATGAAGGGCGTTTGATCTCTGATGTAGATAATGACGATGATATGGATGCAGATCTTTTCAGTGATGCCTTCTTCTCGGATGAAGAAGACGATGACGATGATGATGATGCTGGTTTGGATCTCGAGCTTGAGCTTTGACCCGATGATGACTTGGACTTGAAAGATGGGCCTTTTATCTTTTTCAACATATGTTTGACACTATTTGGGCACTTCTTATTGAAGAATGGAATGATGATATACGACAAAAACTTTGGTGTGGAGTTATCTGTGGATGAAGTGCCCATCAAAACATCCCAGATACATAATTTTTCGATATAAAGGTCCAAATTTTGATTCGAAGTCAGCTTTTGAGGCTTCTGAGGGGCCGTGTCAGCAATAGCAGCACCGTTGATGGTGGTCGTTAGTTTCCTTCTACCGACTAATGATTTTTTGGTCAATGGATTCTTTTTGGCAGGTTTCTTGAAATGTTTGATATTATCATGATCGTTTATATGAATCAATTCCAACAGCAATATGATTTGCAAATGCAACTCTCTAACTTTAAAATTGTTGAGAACATTTGATAAAGTTCTGTTTGTTTCGAAATTGGTGGCTGAATGAATATCAAAATCAATCAAATTTAATGATTTTTGAATGAAGCTTTTCCTGTATATATTCTCCTTCTCATAAAGGAAGTTCGAGTTTAAAAGACCATTATTCGCCATTAAATGTCTATTATCGAAAAATTCATGCTCAATGACAAATTGTTGTAAGATTGATTCGTACTCTTCCTGGCCTGAGCAAAGTGTCTTCAATCTTGCAAAAGTTGATTTGGTGAAGAATGTCAAAGGAGTGGTCAGTAAATATAAATTATCAAAATACCGATCTAAAAAGTAGTCAAATGGATCATTTGTGGTTTCATTTTCTTCATCTTGGGGCAAATTAGTTGATTTCACAGGCGAGCCTTCAGTTGGTGGGATCATGGAGAGTTTGAGATTGTTCTTCTTCTCTTTCGATAGTTGAGTGGACCAGCATCGTATTATATCTGGTGAATATCTAAGTGGTTCGAAACTTGTAGTGAAAGATTGCTGAATATCAACATTATCGCTCAGATAGTTTATAATGAAATGCTCATCATCAAGCTTGGACAGTACGCCAAATTGATCTTTGGACAAGGTTTTGTGCTTAACCAGCTTTGCAGCAGTCGATATATTGGATAAAGTACCATCATTGGATTTGAACAGACGAGCCTTGTTGTTATTAATGAGCTGGTATTTGGAAGATGGCTGCAAATGGTTCATCCTGTTAGCTACGACGCTAAGTTGAAACGGTATAGAATCCAGTATTTCAAGCAACATGGGCTCTTCTTTGCCCTGGGACGCTATCTCAACCACATGGCTGCTATTACCAGGACCATTGCTTGAGTGTGACATCAATCTCCCCTTATACAACACCTCTATTCCCTCTGTTTTCCAGGACTTTGTCTCAACATCTGCTCAGCTTCTTATAGAATTACGCGTATAAGCCAGAACGAACTAGTCCCGGAATTCGATGGCTGTAATCCGGGGCAGCACAATTTGATTTGGGCCAAACAAATTCTGTTTGAAATGGCCATTTTTCATTCAAGAATTTCCAAAGCGTTCGCTTCAAGGCTCTCAACTTACAACTCAATCCAACCCACAAAAAACAGCTCAGTACACCCAGAGGATACTGTGAATAGAGATCAATTCATCCATTGAGGAAGTTGAAATTAGTGACACTCGCAAGATCATCAGCAGCAACCAGTCCCTGTTTCGTTCTCCAAAAATTTAAGCGCTCAAGTTCGTCAAAGTATTTTTTTGTTCCACTTTGACTCTTTCTCGCTAGCACAAAGACCTCACATTTACAAAGTCTCCACCTCAGAACAGGAAAACAATACTTTCTGCTCAGAAACAACCCATCCAAGAACCCTATAACATTAATTTGTTTATAATAGCTTTTAGTTGGTTTCCAAACTCAAGTTGTGTATTGGATCATACTACAGTACAGTTTTTTTGCCTTCAGTCAAGTGTCTTGAAAATTGTCTGTCTCATCAACATCAACAAAAGCATTAGCAATAACATTACAACTACCTTTATTAGCAAAAAAGTAAACAAAAGACTCTTTTTTTCGTTAAGCAGGAGATATCAATAAAGCTACTTCATATATCGATTTCATTAGAATCTTAAAAAAAAAAATACCTAAATAAGGACCA
This sequence comes from Hansenula sydowiorum, assembly GCA_030574735.1. Classification (NCBI taxonomy): domain Eukaryota; kingdom Fungi; phylum Ascomycota; class Saccharomycetes; order Phaffomycetales; family Wickerhamomycetaceae; genus Hansenula; species Hansenula sydowiorum. The sequence goes on from JAJMFN010000303.1 coordinate 155,335, forward strand.
CTGCTTTTCACAAATTAATACAACACTTGTGAAAGCTCATTTTATCATTTCAATCAAACTATTTTATTTATTCAACACATTATTATATTTGAATTAGCATTGAATTTCATCCGTTGAAAATGTCTACTGAAAACAAACCATCCGCTGCTTCATCGTCCGCTTCAAAGACATCAGCTGAAAAGCCATCAAACCCAACAACTGCTTCCTCTTCCAGCCCTACAAGCACACCGGCCTTGTCTCCTGTTAGACTTCAGCCAGCACCAGCTCCTTTAGTTAGCGCTTGGGGTAAAAAGAGCCCTGCCTCCACCTCCACAGCTTCAACCGCAAGTTTTTCCAAAAGTCCACAAAATGGCATACAAAAAGGCCACTGGCCAAGTGCTGAAAGTGCTCTTGATGCAAGCACCTTGAAAGAAGCTACTTCGTCAACCAATGGCAATAATAACCCACAAGCTCCAACAAAGAATGCGGCCGGCATTGGCGCCAAGGTCAAATCAACTGGCAAGGAAAAATGGGTTCCATTCGAAGCTACAATTGTTTTGCCATCCCCATCAAACAACAAAAAGAAGAACAATACAAACAATAACAAGAAAAAGCAAGGCCAAGGTAAGCAGCAGCAACAACAGCCGAACAAGGGAGGAAAAGAAGGCAAAGGGAAGAAGACTAATGGTAGCAATGGTGATAATAAGTCTCAGTCATCCTCTAGCTCAAAAGCGTCGGCGGCTACTGAAAAGAAGACTGAGTCTGTCACAAGGGGTGTTGATAATTTAGACATCAAGTCGTCATCAGACATCGAAAATGGCTCTAAAGAAGGTTCAGTACCACTTGATCCTCTGGAAAATGCCTCAACAAAGAGTACCGGGCAAAATAAACCAACTGAAGCTGCCTCTCAACCATCCGAAAACGAACCCCCAGTCGCCATCCCACAATTACCAACAGGTGTCAATGAGCTGCCTGCTAAGTTCCAAGGACAAACATACCAACCGCAGCAACACCATCACCAACTCGCACAAGCACAATCAAATTTCAACAACAAGAAGAAATCCACACATCGTAATTCTGAACCAACCAACCAATATAACCAATCCTTCCAACAAGGATACAATGCTCAAAAAGGTGGCCGTCGTTACAACCAAAATAACAAAAGCAACTATAACAATTTCAGACATTCTATTGCTGGAGCTAGTAATTTTGGTAGTGTTCCTCCATATATGATGAATCCTGGATCCTTCAACTATGGCTATCTTCCAGTCATTCCGCCAACTTTAAACTATGGTAACAATTTTTATCCAAAAGGTTCTAGATCCAATACAGGGTCACCAGCAAAAGATGAATATGCTCAATTGAGTGGTGTTAATACCGCATCTACTTCACCAGCTAACTTTTATCCACAACCTTTGGCTTATCCTTACGTTGAAGACCCTTTGACTGCCATCGCCAACCAAATCAGTTATTATTTCTCTGTTGATAATTTGATAAAAGATACCTACTTGAGAAAACAGATGAACTCTAAAGGATTCGTTTCTTTGAGAAAATTGATCGAATTCCATAGGTTGAAGAGCTTGACAGGTGGTGACTATCAATTATTGCAAAGCTCGGTTGTTCATCTCTCACAACTAGAGGTTGTGAATAATAAAATTAGAGTTCGTGAAAACTGGAGCAACTGGGTCTTGCCATTTGACCAACGTGACGAATCCGGTAAAGAAGAAGATGAAGAATCCTCTATATCCAAAACCGAATCACAATCATGAATATTCGACCAACATCTAAACGGTGGACAGTGAATGATTTGTTGCAGGGTGTAATATCATATTACGGTCCTCCATTTTTCAATGACTTAATAACGCCTTCTGAAGACAATGACTTTATTTGATTTTTGATTTTGAATTTTTTTTTTTGTACGAAGGAACATGTGCCATCGTGGTGACTAGGAGTTTGGCCATCTAGTGGTATTCCTAGGGCCATTTGGTATGGCACACTGGGCTGTTCTCATGTGCTTTTTCATATATATATTTATGCTGTTTGCGGGAAAAGAGATCCACGCCATACTAATCTCCACATCATTTGATTTTTTTTTATGATTTTAATTTTTTTTTTTCATTTTTAACATTTCTTGCTGCCTATAGAAGTTGATTCTTTAATAGCCATGAGAATTAACCCAATCATTGTTTTTTTTTGTCTTGATGGATCGATGTACAAGACCATCAGGGCTTTTTTTCACACCAAGTTTCAACATAATAACCTGTCATTTGGAAAGGTTTGTATATATTGACTTACTGCACTGTTTCTGGGGCTACAATTACTTGGCACTCCTATGGTTTAATTAATTGAGTCCATTGAACATTTGGGATTTCAAAATACAAACTGGCATTATATTAAGAACAAATAGACGTAGATACATTTAACATATCAGCGACGATCGATAATTTTCCGCTCCTAAAATTTTGACACCGAAAGCATATATCTTCCAAGTCTAAGTACAGTTGATACTTGACCATTTCATTCATAGCTTGCTCCATGGGTACAATTACATTCAGTAATTGTAAGAACAAGAGTCTCGTCATTGAAAGTTTGACAGCATAGATAAGGTGCGCCTTAGTGCTGAAGCTGCTCACTTTCGCGAAAAGATTATAGATAATAAATCATCATGTAGAAATTGTGCCTTGGGTCAATTATCACTCAACAAACAAATCTCTCATCTATTTCCCTAGTATAGAATCTCCTTTCTCATCAGGGCATTCAAAATACCAAGCCTGATTTGATCCATAGCTTTCTTTTTCAACTCGCAATCAATTGAAAGTTACAATACAGCAAACACTAGATGGTTAGCCGATCCAAGTTCTACGATATACCTGGAAGTCATACACCTCACAACCACAATGAAAGCACACCATTGTTAAGACGTCGTCGGGACTCTTCTTATTTCAGGCGCTCGTCTACAGGAGCCTGGTCTCAATCTGATGGTCAGCAGCAGCTTCAGCAACAGTCGATAGATGATGAGAAAGATGAGGCCAATAGTGATAAATTGGGCACATTTAATGGGGTGTTCGTGCCCACTGCCTTGAATGTTTTATCGATCTTAATGTTTTTGAGATTTGGCTTCATACTGGGGCAGATGGGGATTACGGGCTCCTTTTTATTGTTATTCATGTCATATTTCATTGATCTCATGACGACACTTTCAATCTCAGCAATTTCCACCAATGGTACTGTAAGAGGTGGTGGTGCGTATTATATGGTTTCCAGATCATTGGGCCCTGAGTTTGGTGGATCGATTGGCCTTGTGTTCTATATTGGTCAAGTTCTTAACTCTGGGTTGAACGTTGTGGGGTTCATTGAGCCTTTACTGGCAAATTTGGGCCAAGAGAGTGGGCTTATGTTCAAGCTTTTTCCAGAAGGTTATTGGTGGGAATTCACATATGCAACCACGTTATTATTTCTCTGTATTGGTGTTGCTTTGGTCGGATCTCAGCTGGTCTCTAAAGCTGGTTTCTTGTTATTCTTTCTATTGTTAGCTGCAACCATTTCGATTCCAATATCGGCGTTATTTGTTCAGCCATTTTATGTACCAGAATTCGATTTATACTACTCGGGCCCATCTTGGCATACATTGAAGGAAAATCTTTATCCACATTTCACAAAAGGTGCAGCAGGTTCGTTATTGAAGAAAAAGGAAACTTTCAATGATCTTTTTGGGATCTTTTTCCCTGCCACTGCTGGTATTTTTGCTGGTGCCAGTATGTCTGGTGATCTTAGAAAACCATCTAAATCAATTCCACAAGGTACGTTATGGGGCCTTTTACTTACTTTCATCTGTTACGGTCTTGTTATATTGTCATTGGGTGCCTCTGTGCCTAGAGAGCTGCTCCATAAAGATGTCCAAATTATTCAAACTGTGAACATGTCAAGTGCGATAGTCTTATTGGGTGAGTTTTCAACCTCTTTATTCTCTGTGATTGTTGGTATTGTTGGTGCTGCTAATGTTTTACAAGCTATTGCTAAAGATGCTATCTTTCCAGGTTTGGGAATCTTTAGTAAGATGAAGAAAAATTCAGATAATCCTGTCAATGCTATCTTGCTCACATGGTTATTGTGCCAGTTGTGCTTGTTTGCTAATGTGAATCAAATTGCCACATACATCACTATGGCTTTTTTGATGACATTTATCGTCACCAACCTAGCTTGCTTTTTGTTGAAAATTGCATCAGCTCCAAATTTCAGGCCTTCGTTTAGGTTCTTTGACTGGTATACTGCATTTATCGGGGGTGTTGCATGTGCTGTTGCGATGTTTATTGTTGATGGTATTTCTGCGATGATTGTTGTCGTTTTTCTACTAACATTGTTTTTGTTTATTCATTATGTGTGTCCTCCAAAGTCATGGGGAGACGTTTCACAGAGCTTAATCTACCATCAAGTTAGAAAATACCTATTAAGGTTAAGACAAGACAATGTTAAATATTGGAGACCTCAAATTCTTTTATTGATTGATAGCCCTAGAAGCTCATGGAATCTGATTCATTTTTGTAACCATTTGAAAAAAGGTGGTTTATACATATTGGGTCATGTTATTGTTAGCGAAAGTTTTCAAACCAATTTTTCTGAGTTTAAGACTCAACAAAATGCATGGATAAAACTCCGTGATTTGAGTAAGATCAAATCTTTCATTCAGATTGGACTTGGCCCCACTTTACCTTGGGGTGTAAGAAATGTCTTTTTGGGTTCCGGTCTTGGTGGGATGAGGCCCAATATCACAGTGCTGGGTTATTTTGATTTGGCAAAACACTACCCAAAGAATGATAAACATGTAAGACCACAAATAGGTAAAAGAGATGCCAGTCAGCACACTGTTAATATAGAAAGCTTACCAACCGACGAATGTCGTAATGAGAAAAGAGTCTCCATCCAAAATTGGGTCCAAATTATAGAGGATTTAATTTTGATGCAAGCGAATGTTGCTGTTGCCAAAGGTTTCGAAGATTTGGAATTGCCATCGGAACACCAGCATAGATTAAAATATAATCAAAGACAATTTATCGATCTATATCCAATTCAAATGACTGCGGAAGTTTTCGATAAAAACGGTGAAAAATCTGCTTCGACAACTAATTTTGATACATATACTTTAATCTTACAACTCGGTGCTATTCTGACCACTGTTCCTAACTGGAAAAAAACACATAGATTGAGAATTGTTGTGTTTGTTGAAGATAGACAGGACACTCAAAATGAAAGGCAAAGGGTCCAGTCATTACTAGAAGTTCTGAGAATTCGTGCTGAAATTTTAGTTCTTTGCTTGATGGACTTCAAGACTTATAATACTATTGTGAAAGGTGGTGATGCAAATATGTCTGAAATTGATTCTGTCTTGAAATCTGAAGATTGGTGGACGGAATTGAAAGGTGCAAGAGAAAACGAACGTCATAATACTAATGTTAGTATACCTGCTATATCAATTGCTGCACCATATGTGGTTGACGGTCTGCAGAACAGAAAATACAAACTTTCTAAATTGCAAGAAATGGGACTCTCATTTAGCATGACAACAAACAAATTGTTCAATGAGGATATCCATAGAGCTGCTGCTGATAGTGATTCTGATGATGACTCTGATGTCGAAAGCTACACTAGTGAATCTGACCTCTGTGGTAATAATTTTACGTTTGACCAACTGAGAAGAGCAAAAAATGATACCCTAAGTGCAGCTAATTCAACCACATCTTTGAATAGTAGCACACTTCATGTTCCAAAGAAGGGTCAGCTAAACCAAACCAAGCATCATGATAGAGTGGCATCCTCCTCTTCAACATTGAACTTAGCGTTACAATCAGCCAAAAAGAACAAACGTCCAAACTTCTCATCTGAAAAAATTCCTCGTTCAAAAGTCATTGATGATGCTTCAGGTGATGAACCTTCTATTGTCGTGCTTCCAGACCAAAAACAGAAGAAAGGCAAACATATTCCATATATTAACAAGTCATTCTTAGAGCCCTCGTCATCCAGAGATAGCCCCGTTCCAGGAAACTCAAATGAGCCTGTGTCGCCGACTAGTGATCCAAACGCAAAGTCTGATGAAAACGCATTTGATGTGAACAATCTTTCATTCAATGATTTACCAGCTAAAGCACAGCACCTCATTTTAAACGATTTAATGAAAACCGTTTCAAAAGGTGTTCCAGTTATCTTCTCCACGTTACCAGCACCTGTCATTGGTACACATTATAGTGAAGAGGATTGTAAGGAATACTTGGATAATTTACAGGTTTGGTGTGATGATTTGCCACCTATCTTCTTGATCAATTCACAATCCATGACTGTCACTACTGCATTATAGTCACTTTAGGCACATTGTTTTTGTTAGTCTTATTTTCAATACATCAATACCCATAGTATCCGTAATCAGTATTGAATGATGGCACTTGTTGTGCAATCAAGTAGTACATATCGTGAACTCCAATAGCTTGCACTATTGTTTCTTTATGGACGTTTATCCCATAGGTATTGACTAAGTAATTATGTAGTGAGAAACGGGCTCGATTGGTAATATTCTAATACTCTAGTCCAAGCATTGACCTGAATGTTAGATGGCACTTCAATTGTCGGTCATAGTACCCGTCACTTACACATCTGCTTCAGACATTAAAAGTGAGAAACTGTCGGTGCTGTTGTTTTAATTGCTTCCAGTTACGCCAAAATTCTGAATCTACAGACAGATCAAGTTAATGCCAAAATCGGATTTATCTATGTATGCATTCACAAAGCATTCTTTACATCAAAACTTTTTGGAATGCAAATGCCAAGTAGAAAGCTGAAGCTTCCTTCTCATCACCTTCAACCCCATAACTCCCATCCGATCTTCTCATACCTTCCACTAATCTCGGGTTCAATCTCTTGAACCATTTTGGAATTTCCTCTTTGTAAAGATCTAAGAAGGGTTTTTTGTAAGTAAGTTCCAATCCAAACTCATCCGCTAGTGATCTGAAGGACTCAAACGGCACAACGTACTCCGGAACGTTATCGATGGCATCTTTCAAATAATATGTATATCTCTGGCCGAAAGCAGGACGAAATTCACCATCACGAGAAGGTTCGTTATCAAAAGTCACGGAATATATACCATTACCAAATGTTTTTTCACCTGGTTGCATTTTCTTTATTTTTTCTTTGATGAAGTCTGAGCTCGGTATTGTACCAATGAATATACCACCGGGTCTTAGTGAACGAGAAACATTTTCAAGTAAAGTTCTAGCCTTCATTTCTGTTTCGAATGCATAATGCATACAGAATTGCATTGATACTATGTCAACATCCAAGTTCAAATGCGGATGGTCGTTCAATATATATGGCAAAGGTTGGCCAAAACAATCACCTGTTATGAATGTAGATTGGAATCCTGTACCGTGATTTTTGTAACGTTTAATTGCTTCGACAATAGAAGCATTTGAGATATCGATCCCTATATATTCCGAGATTTGAGCTGTGTTCCACTTGTTGATATCACCACCTTTACCACACCCTAGATCCAAGCACCTCCATCCAGGTTGGGCATAGTTTCCAATAAGTATATATTTGATTGCGTTGTTGAAGTTCCTCAACTTAATAATTGGGGACAGGTTTCTGTTTTGACGTTTTGCAACGTAAGCCCTTTGATTATAATGCTGTCTGACAATTTGATCCAAATCTTGTTGCTTTCTTGCTTCATTTTCTTCCTGTTCCCTTTGTCCATACCCTGTATCTCTTTCTTGTCTTGATCTATATCTTTGACTTTCTACATCACCTCTGCTCCCAGGTCTTCTCAACTTTTGAGGTGGTTCTTCAACATTAGCAGCGGCAAGTTGTCTTTCCGAATTAGCATTATGAACCATGTTATAGTCCTCATCTTTCATCCAAGACGGCCTTTCTGTCTGTGGCTTAGAAGCTCTTTTCCATGGGGCTGATGGAGCTGGAGATGGTGATCCACGGGCCAACGAAGATGATGCTCCTCTCCCAGTGTCACCTCTTTGACGAGTTGAGAATCCCGATGAGCCCGAGGCTGGGATGGTACGCTTTCGAATACGATTTGGGTTATCCACCTTTTTCTTCTCCTCTGGTTCTTCATTGTGAGCTTCTTTCTTTTCACTTGATGGTGTTCCTTCTTTTGTACTTGGAGTATCGACATCTTGGTCTAGTTTCTCTGTCTTTTCGGAAGCGCTAGCTGTTTCGCCATTATCAGTAAGCACTTCTTGCTTCTCGTTGGAAACGATGTCTTTGCTTTCTTCAGACATAGTACCCAGTGTTTCCTGTCGTTTGAACTATTCCTCCAGAAGCTGAAAATTGGCTCTTCTTTATGCTTTTTGGCTAAACTTCTTTCAAAATCTTCGCGAATTGGTTTTATTCTGGTGAAGATTTTCATGATTCTGTCAAAAACAGAAAAGGTTCCACTCTTCTGATATTAATCTATGGCTACCCTTTAACTCAAAAGATATTATCGAACAGAAGAGTTGGTGTTTGCTTAAGTGTTTCTTGATAGGTTAGTTTTCGATTTGGAAAGCCCATTCGCCAAACTTCCAATACTAAAATGAATAGATATAACAACAGAGGTTCCAACTACAACGACAGGAATCGTGATGTAAGAGGAGATGGGGGTTATCAAAGAAACTACAATGACCAATCCAGATACACCAATAGAGATCGTGATAGAGCATGGAATAGAGACAGAGATAGATACGAAAGAAATCTAGATCGTGAGCGTGGCGCGTCTAATGCTAGAGACGATCATAACAGAACTGTTGATGCTGACCCCAATGAAAATGAGAGAACTCAACAATCACTACCAAAATTAAATAATGAACCAACCACGACAAAAGATATATCTCCAGCTATTTCAGTCAATGTTTCAGCTGATCAAGATGTCAAGAAGTTGGAGAGATTGAAAAAACTCGAAGCTTGGAAGAAGAAACAACAGGAGAGAAAGATTCAACAAGAGAAGGCAAAAGAGGCATCACCAAAACAATCATCTCCACTTCAAAAACCACTTCTTAAAACCAAAACTCTAGAGGGGCCTAAATCCAAATTAAAGTCTGCTGTTGGGAAGTCTGTTAAGAAGATTAACCTTTTTGGTGAGTTCGATGATGAAGAAAAAGCTTCGGCAAATCGCTCCGTTTTCAAACCTACTTCTGAAGATGTTGTGATGGAGGACGATGCTGATTATGATACAGTTTCGAAAGAAGATGACGGTGTGGACACTTTGGATGCTTTCATGAATCAAATTGAAGGCGTTGAAAAACCAGATTCTAAAGAGAGTTCTATACAACCTGACTTGGACAATGACGATAACAATGAATCTGATGAGCTTGGAAACTATGAATTCAATGATGATAATGAAGCTGGTGAACTTTTGAAAAAATTGAAAAGTAAAAAAAGTAAAGGTCTTCATATACCTAAGTACAATTTGAAAGAACTTGAAAAATTCCCAAAGAACTTTCTTGTGGAATTGGAGTCAATAGATCCTGATGAAGTCATCAATTTCAGAGTTATGAACAATATTTTTATAAATAACAAGAAGATCACACCGGTCATGAATTTTTATCATTTCGGCTTAGATGCACAAACATTAAGTGTCATAAATAATGGGCTAAGATTTGAAAATCCAACTGCAATTCAATCACAAACAATTCCTGCGATAATGTCTGGTAAAGATGTCATTGGTATCGGAAGAACAGGATCTGGTAAAACGATGTGCTTTTTATTAAGTATGTTGAAACACATCAAACAACAAAGACCTTTATCTGATGGAGAAACTGGGCCTTTAGGGTTGATTTTATCTCCTACAAGAGAATTAGCATTACAAATTTTTGAAGCATGTCAAATTTTCCTAAAGAATACAAATTTAAGAGCTATTTGTTGTACTGGTGGTTCTGAATTGAACAAACAAATCAATGATATTAAAAAAGGGATTGAAATCGTTGTTGCCACACCTGGTAGGTTCATCGATTTATTGACTTTGAACAATGGTAAGCTATTGAAAACAGATAGGATAACATTTGTTACCTTGGATGAAGCTGATCGATTGTTTGATTTAGGATTTGAACCACAAATCAATCAAATCATGAAAACCATTCGTCCTGATAAGCAATGTGTTTTATTTTCTGCTACATTTCCAACAAAATTACAAACATTTGCCGTTAAAATTTTGAAGAAACCATTGATTATATCCGTGGGCAATAAACAAGTTGTTAATGAAAATATAACACAACAAGCCAAGATGTTTGAAGATGAATCTTCCAAGTTTAATTATTTATTAAATCTTTTGGGAAAGCAAGGTGATCAGAAAACCATTATTTTTTGTGATTCACAGCTTCAGGTAAATTTTATGAATAGAAGATTAAAAGAAAAAAGTTATTCACCTGTTTCGATCCATGCAGGTTTACCAGCACATGAAAGAACATCAAATTTATCAAATTTCCGTAAATCGTCAAATATTTTGATATGTACTGAAGTTCTATCAAGAGGATTAGATGTCCCTGAGGTGAGTTTAGTTGTTTTATACAATGCAGCAAGAACTTTTGCACAATATGTCCATACAACTGGAAGGACCGCAAGAGGTAATACCAAAGGGACAGCCATATCATTATTATCCAACAATGAAGATACACAGGCATATATTTTGTATAAATGTATGGTTGAAGAGGAAATCCCACAGGATATTAAACAATTAGCCATTGATTTTGAAAAAGAATTGAAGACTGGTAAGAAGAAAATAAGTTCAGGTTTTGGTGGTAAAGGTTTAGATAATCTTGATAAATTACGTGATGAAAATGAAAAATCTGAAAGAAAGAAATATGGTGAAGATGATGTGGAAAATAATAAGAAAAAAATAAGTACTGGTGACGGGGAAGAAGAATCAGCTGATGGGACCTCTGTTAAAAAGAAAGATGGTGATCAAGATAATGACGACAGTGATAATAACGAAGCGGATGATGACAGTGGTGTCAATTTAGATATCAACTATAACTCCAAACTGGATGGCTCGGCACCTGATAGTGGATTATACAATGCCACTATAAACATCAATGATTTACCACAAAACGTCAGATGGTTCTCGACAAATAATACAACTCTATCCAAAGTCACTGAGGAGACTTCCACATCAGCTACGTATAAGGGTAAATATTATCCAGAAGGTCAACAACCAAAAGAAGGAGAAGAACCGAAATTATATCTATTGATTGAAGGTTCAAAAGATTATCAAGTTTCAGAAGCCGTTCAACAATTTAAAAAATTGATCATGAATGGGTTGAAAAAGGCAAATCAACAAAATGGGAAATTTTCCTTGTGATGAATCCCACGATAATCTGCTATATATATCGTCTATAGTTAAAACAAAGCATACAAATCAATTTTTAAACAGTAAAGTCATAACTCATAAATCAAAACATAAGATGGAGCGAAATGTTATACCTCAAACACCGGTGAATCAATGAAAATTTGAGGTAGGCCTTGATCGAAAATAAATCCACAACTGTATCTACTCATTCTCTAATCATAAACCAAATCTTTAGCCTGTTTCAATTGTATCATTTTTTCATTCTCTTCAACCAGTTGAGTCCTACCACTTTTCTGTCTCTCCTGTTGTAATTTCAACCCTAATTTCCCCTGTCCCTGATTCATCTTCTCATATCTCTCCTCAGCAGCCCTAGCAGCGGCCTGTTTGGGCGTCAGCACCTCGACGATGGGCCCCAGTTCGGAGCCATTGGTTAGTCTATGGCCTGTGCTTGTTGTTGTTCTTGATTTAGTCGAACGATTGGCAGCTGTGGATCTTGTACGGGGTTTGTTGTTTGGTGGATTTTCGTACTTGGAAACGTTGGGCATTTGTCGTTCCTTCTCGGCACTCATGCAGTTCCCCATCTCTTGGTTGAGTTGGTTTCAGTGATTGCAACGTGAATGATCTGTTGGTTTAGAGAAGAATGGGTTGACTATGGCTGAATGTATAAGTCTTGGTTTTGATTGAAATTCCTGATCGCGTACAAAAAAATATTTGATTTTGTGAAATTTCCGAAATGTACGCATTTTAAGTCTACGATGTTTCTTATAAGGTATTAATAGTATTAGAATATTCTATGTACATTGGTTGTTTCATAACCGTCATAATAAATGAATAATTAAATATGATATGTTGTTCAAACTAGACAAATCTCTGTTGATTTGGATGAAGATTATGGAATTGTAAATTCATAATATTATCGGTATTAATATTATCCAAATCTTTGAAAATTTTAGAAGTGACAAACCCAGAATCAGCATTTGACTTCATTCTCTTGTATTGGTTGAAATCACGACAATAAGAACCATAAGTCTTGAAGATTTGTGCAAATAACAATGGTTTGGCCTCGGTCTTGTGATTCACAGTGGCATCTCTTATAGCTGCCCAATCGGCATTGGCAATATAAGTTGAACCTTCTGAATCTGCGTGTCTTAATAAATCATACCAAGACTGTAAGATCTCTTCTTCTGTTACAACAACAGAACCAAGAGATTTCAAATAAATACGACGGGAAACAATTGTCTTCTTGACGTTATAAATGTCATAGGCCTGGTATAATGAATCGATTGTGGATTTTTCTCTCCAGACACCACATTTGGAAATGATGATGTTGAAGAAAGGTTCATCAATAGGTTTGATATCGTTATAGATGGAGATGATCTCTTTTAATTTCAACAACCCATTAGATTTATCAGATTCATAATGTTGGAAGAAAATATCGAAAAATGAATTGTTTAAAGATGATGAGATCCCATGATGAATGTTTCTACCATAGAATCTTATAGCACTAGTCCAATCTTTAACAACTTGTTCAAAAGCTTGAGCTTTGTCCTCCTGTGGGCCAAAGTTATAAATGTTTTCCAAATATGTCTTGACTGATGAAACTTGTAAAGTCATCTTGTATGGCATTTCTCTATTGATTGCCTTTTCGAAAAAAGAATGAGAAATTGAAGGATCTTTACAATCACCAATCAAACTTAGATGAGCCTCGATCAAATAAGGTAAAGTATATGATGAGATATTATCACATAATTCACTGAATAATCTCAGGGCAACTTCGTTTTCATTAGCAGCTAAACTTGTTCTAATCATCCCAATGGATAAATTTGGATGGCCCTGGGAGGATAACTTGATTGATTGTTCATAAAGATTTTGCACTTCGGCAAAACTTGAACCAGCTTCAAACATTAGAGGTAACAAGACACCAACAACTCTTGGCGTTAAAAAGATATCTCTAATGTCCTCCTTTTGGACACATGATGACCAAACACCAATGGCTTCTTGGTTCAAGTGTAATTCTTTCAACGAAGTCAACAAATGCATGGCTCCAACATCGTTTATAGAAGTGGACCCATCCAAAACATCGTTAATGATATCTCTTAATGAAGTCTTGACGAAAGTTTGCATTTCGTTTAAGAATGATTGAGAATCATAATCCGGTTTCTTGGCTAATCTTGTCAATTGGAAACGGTTTGCTCTTAGCCCATTATGTAACAGATGAATCAATTTGGAAACATGGGAAGGTGTGAAATCTGGTGTGTTTTTCAACTCATTGTATAGTTTCAATGCAATACGAACATTTTCCCAGAAAAAGGGTTGTGTACCTCTTGATCCAAATTCTGTGATTTGATTAACAGCTTCTTCAAAAGCATTCAGTTGAGCATTCCATGGGGATTCTCTTCTCTTGTGAGATTTGTATTGAGATTTCTTATTCTTATAGTTTGAAGATGTTTGAGATGATTGAGATGATGGCTGTTGTTGTTGTTGTTGTGATGTTTCCTTTTCTTGATTTTGCAGAGATGCAACGTCTTTGATTGTCTTGGTGAAACTATAGTTGCCATTGTTGCCATTTGTAGCGGATTGGTTTTGTTGATTTTGGTTTAATTCTTGAGAAGCTGATCTTTCCAAAGCGATTGAGTTGAATCTGATTGAGTGGTTCAAAGAGTTTCTTGCATTTGAAACAACTTGGTTTGCGATCCTAGCCTTAAGGACGTTTGATTGAGTTATTCTGAACATGATATTTGTCTTGATCTATTTGTCTATCTGATGAATATCTAAAAACTTGAATATTGACACCTTTTCAGCCTTATATATAGCACTAGTATATCTAGGTTTGCGGGTGGGAGGTGATGAGATTGGAGCACAGCCGGGTCTTAAACGATGGTAAAACGTTGAGAAGGGGACTTGCAAATGTTGGGAAGTGGTTGGTTTATAAGAGCCAGGTCCGCGGGTGGTCTAGATAAGGTGTTAACTGGAGTTGGGTGGTGGTTGGTGGTTGTGTCTGATGATGGTGATGGTATGACTTTTGGCCACCGAAAAATTTATCGCTTGTGGTTGGGGCACTGTTAAGACTGATGGTCAATGGGTTCTAGTAGTTTCCAGTAGTGGTGAAGTGTGTTTATGGTGGAGATGTGGTGGTGTGAGAGATGAGCAGGATTCCAGGATCATGTGCGTGCAATTTGCGTGTTTTTATTGTTGTTTTGGGGGGTTTTGTTGTTGTTGATTGTTGGTTCTGTTTCTTTTGGTTGTGGGTGAAAAGGGATTGATGGTGGAAATGTGCTGGAGGTGTGGATCGAATGGGGACCACAATAAACGTTTTCTGACAAGACACAAACAACATTATTAACATCAACATTAACAGCATTAACATCATCAAGTCCATGATTAGAACACTGCGACTGCGACTGCGACCATTGTCAAGACACTTCACTATGACGTATCCCTACAAGATCAACGACGACTCTTCCAAGTCACAGTACGAGCTCCATATTGCCCAAACACTAAAGATCAACGAGGAGAATCTACACTCATTAACACATCCAGGGTCTAAACCTGTGTTGAAGTACGAATCAGGTCCAGTTCCATCACCGCATCCGGATGACAAAGTGTTCTTCTTTGACATTGACAACTGTCTATACAAGAGATCTATGCGGATCCATGAGTTGATGCAGGAATCCATCCATGATTATTTCGTTAGAGCTTTACAACTAACCGATGAAGACGCTTATAAACTTCACCAGGATTATTACAAGACATACGGGTTGGCGATCCAAGGATTGGTCAAACATCACAAGATCGACGCATTGGAGTATAATAGGAAAGTTGACGATTCGTTACCTCTACAAAAAATTCTAAAACCAGATCTGGCATTGAGAAACATGTTGATCGATTTGAAAAAATCGGGTAAAATTGATAGATTATGGTTATTTACAAATGCTTATAAGAACCATGCCAAGCGTGTCATTGCCCTCTTGGGCATCGGTGACTTGTTTGATGGGTTGACATATTGTGATTATTCTCAGGAATCCTTGATTTGTAAACCAATGCATAAAAGTTACGAAAGGGCAATGTATGAAGCTGGTGTTGCCAAATTTGAAAATTGTTATTTTGTCGATGATTCAGCTTCAAACATCCAGGCTGCATTGGAACTAGGTTTTAATAAACCTGTTCATTTCGTTGAAAGAGACGAGGATTTAATTAATAAAGTGGAGGGGAGTCTTATCATTAGAGATATTTTGGAATTACGAACCGTATTACCAGAGTTGTTCAATTAGATAGGGAACTAGATAGCTATATATATATTCAAGATAATACAAAATCATCAATCATATCCTTTTTCCTTTCCAACACAGTGGCGATCAATAATAATAATGATTTGAAAAAAGCTTGCTCTGAGCTATGAAATCTAGTTGAAATTTTTGTTCTCAATTTTTCAATCTCCAATTTGATCATAGGCAAAAATTCATTATCATCATATTCCAAACATTGTAAAAGACATAAAAACTCAATTTTACAGTTTGTAAAATCACCATCATGGAAAGAACTCTTCCCATTTTGATTCCAGTCTTGTAATTTCATCAAAATTTTCCCATATATAGTGTCACTCAATCTATCACCATCTTTTTCATAATCAACATCCTCATGAACCTTGTCACCATTCCCACCAACAAGAAACACATTGAGCGAGATCAATCTCCTCAATTGCTTCACGGCGGATGACGTTTCTGGTTGTAATGTCTCAATGATTCGCACGAGCAGTTTCAATTCTGTTGTTTGCTTGAACCAAATCTTAACAATAAAAGTCAAGTTGATGACATGCTTATCCTTAGATCCCCATCTAATAACATCATTTAATAATGTGCTTAGAACAGAGGATTGTCCAGTGTCATAAATCCGTTTATCCATCATTATCAACCCTAAGAATCTAATGATTAATTCATATTTTTCCCTGGAAATTTCAGTTTTTGTTAAATTTGTTATTAAATATTCAATTTTTTGCAAAATAAGATTGGGACTTTGTAAAACTGATTTAGAATCAATCTTCATCTCCCCTTTTGTGATTTTATAATCATCAATATTGCTTATTATATTGTAATCCCCGCCAATTCTCCCAATGAATGTCTTGATATCCTGTAATGACACATCACTTGCCCTGATATCCATTCCCTCACGAGAGACAATCTCCCTCTCTGTTTCATTAAACACATCAAATTCTTTATGAATGGACCCACGTCGTATCATCCCAGGAATCAAATAAAGTTCAACTGGTAATGATTGATGAGATGGTAATGGGGCGGAATATGGGGCTTTTTGAAAAAATTGGAAGTCTTCAACATCATGCAGTTCTTTATTATTGGTCAAGTATTCAACGTATTCTTTATCCTCCAGAGCTTTAGGATCCAATTTTTTCATTATTGATTCCTCTGGGGTTTGCCTTCTTTTCAACTCTTCAATGGCAATTTTTTCATCATAATCATGTTTTTTTTGTAATTCTTCACTCTTCTTCAACACAGATACAACATTGTTGGCTTTCAAAAACGGAACCTTCTCTACAGGTGGCAACTTTAGTTTTTTGAAAGTAGAACCAAATCCTGTTGAAGTTTCAAAATGTTCAGACCGTTTACTGGTGATTCTCTCCATGGTTTTCCCAGCTAGTGATCCAGATAATAAGGCCAAAGGATCATCATCATCGTTCTCTTCACTATCGCTAATGGAATCAAAATCAGTTTCATAGGTTCCGTGAGCTTCACTATCAGTTGTAGACCCTGAAGAGGTTAGAAATTTGTTCGATGAAGCGCCTGGCTTCTCATTCCTTGTAACACTGGGCACCTCTTGCAGCGCTGTACTCTCTTTTTTACTCCGCAGCATCGACAGAACATCACTCATCTCCACGATCTGTTCAAGCCTTCTGTTTTTCTTCTAATAATTCATCAGCTTGTTTATTCGCTTTCATGTTGTTAATTTTTCAATTTCGCGTTATGAAGCTGATCCGAATGTTGTGTCAACCAGTCATCTCTACTCTATAATGCTACTCTTTCTATTCTAGTGTCAGTAAGGAGATGGCTACTGAGTAATATCAATACATGAATATTAATAAATTCTAGCTATACAAGCGAAGCCATGTCTTTCTGTGATTTGTTTGGCTTTCCTCTTTATCAACGAATTTTTGCAGGTTTGACAGCTGGAATGGTAACAACCCCATTCTTCTCCTTCAATCTAAACTGAACCAATTTCAACAATTGGTAAACAGTAGACAAGATTGGTATATCAACACCATTCTCCTTGGCAACTCTAATCACACTGCCCAAGATGACTTCTGATTCAATTTGATTGCCCTTTCTAACATCAACAAGCATCGAAGGAGCATAATAAATCCCAATATCAGATTCAATCATGAAATCCACAATACTTGGATCCAATTCAATCCCATCTGATGCTGCAACTTTTAAAACTTCTTTCATGGCTGGTCTTATTATATTTTCCATCCCATCTGCATAATCCATACGGCCAGTATCAAGATCAACAATGGCACATATGGTGTTTAATGTGGCATTGTACACTAATTTTCTCCATCTTGTATATTTCACATTTTCATCCAGCTTAACATCGATCAAATCATTCTTATATAAATCAATGAACTCAACCGCTTTGGCTTTTTGCTTCTCGATTGGAACAATACCATTATCAAAATATCCAATGACTAATGAATCAGCACCAACATGTTGAACTACCCCGTGGTAATTTGTAGAACTGATCATTGAAACACCACTAAGCACAATATTACCTGGGAATCTCTCAAACACAGGCTTTTCAATCCCCAGTCCATTTTGTAAAAGAATGATTGTGGTGTTTTCACTAACGGCATCTGCGTAAATATCTTCCACATTGGAGATATCTGGAATGTTTTTAGTGATGATGAGCACAAAATCAAAAGGTCCAAATTGTAAAGCATCTTTAACACTCTTGACAACATTGGATGGCTTATAACTTGGAATCTCGCCATAATCAACACTATGGATTTCATAACCTTCTTTAGTCACCTTATCATAATCGGATCTAATAACCGCAGTGACTTCTGCCTTTTTACCATACTCAAGGGCATAAGCACCCATGATACCGACACCGCCTAGTCCAACAATCAATACTTTTGGTTTATCTGAAGTCATCTCAACACTCTTTATGGATTCAATTGAGTTGAACAAATTCAAATACATTTCCAAGGAAACTTCACCTTTATATAAACAATGCTTAAAATCTCGGGGTCGTCGTCGCTGATTAAGCACCGACAGTTGATGGAAATTATGACCGAATCGACAAGATAACGAATCTAAAAGAGATCGACTGCGAATCCAACTACGAAAAGGTCCTTTCCATTTCTGTTCATAAACTCATTAAAATTGTAGATCTACTCACTCTTCATCACTGGACACTTCTGGTGTTTTCAAAATATCGTCCAATGCTGCAAACTTCCCAGTCGTGTGTGGGGGGTTAGTAAAGACATCTTCATTAGTGGGTGTTGTTGACTCTTGTCCAGAAATATGAGATATCTCCATCAGATCTGAAGAATTGATCATCGACGTGTCTTCAACTGTGATTATACTAGTGTCTCCATCACGCTCTTGTTGTTTGACCTTGTTTATCGGATCCAGTTTCTTAGGTGCAATAAAATCTAACTTCTTCTTTACACTTGAAAAAGACATATCCTCATCTTCATCATTACTAAAAGTTCCATCCAAGTCGACTTCGCTGAAAACATATGTTCTGTTCTTCGAAGGACTAGAGTCCACACCTTGTTTCCTAGCCTTGTTCTTGATGGGACTTTCTTGCTCCGTGCTCTTCATTGTAGATTCAATCTTGTTTGGGGAATCTTTTATAGGTTTTTCTGGAGATGATGCAATTAATTGTGCCTCGAAATCTGAATCCGAATCCTCTGCAAAATCTGAGCTTGAATCAATATCAACAAATAATTTATTATTAGGTCTTGGTGGGTCCAGTCTGGGAACTTGACGTATTTTATTGAAATCATCTGTTTGAGGTTTCTGAACCCTCAATAATTCCAGAACGTTTGAAGTTTGTTTGATCATAGTTACTGATTTTTTTGGACCCGATGATATTGGTCTTGGCTTGTTGTTTGCAGCACTAACAACAATCCCCAATGTTTCCAATGTAGAGCTTTGCGTAGGTTTTTTCTTCCTTGGTGACCGTTTCTTTGGTGAAGTTTTTTCATTCTTTAATCTTTCCTCTTCCTCCTTCTTCTTGAACATTTCATAATCAACATAATATCGTGAAATTTCAGGAACTAATCCGCGCGGTATCCACTCCAGATAACCCTTCTTTGGTCTTTGCGTATCTTGATCTTCCATCTTTTCAATTAAACCCTCGGGAAGATAATTCTTGTACCTAACGCCCAACATATCCAAATCGAAATTTTCCAAATCACTAGTCTTTTCCTTTTCAATATATACACCAGGGATTTCCATCCCATGAATTATATGTCGCAATAAGTAAGCCTGCGAAAGCGATTTGATAAACCATAGATCAACGTTGGAAACACCTGGAGGGATATTGTTTAAATAATATTCCAAAGATTCACTAAATTTGGGTGATTGAATCCATTTCACTGGATCATCAGTCTCGGCAAAATTCGTGTCACCAATGCGAAATTTGAAAATATCTTTCCTTAACAATGGATAAAAATATAGCATTACAACATAGTCTGGTGGGAAATTTTCAAACGATCCATTTTCAATTAACGATTTTTCATTTCTATTGAAAAAAGCCACAACATTCTTGGAAACAAACTCAAACATTTCCCTCTTGAAACTTTCATATCCCAAGACCCTGGGCTTATGAGATGGTAACACTGTAGACTCATTGTAATAAATCTCTTTCAAGTTCGTGGCATAATCAGGGAAACCTCCATAAGTACAAGTGGCAATATGTGTTTTGATAAAATTTGTGGACGACAGTGCAATCTGCGAAGCTCTTTGAGATCCAAGTTTTTTCACACCATGATTATAATCTGCACCTGTTAAAATTGAATATAACAAAACTCTCCAACGATCAAACCCTGTTTTATTTGTAACTTTTCCAATATCAACAGGCGTACACCAATAATAATCTGATGATTTGATGTTTTGCATAGAAGCACCTGCTGGTTTATCTTGTTCAAATCTCGAAAAGTTCCTCAGTATTTTAGTTGCACCAAAGATTATTGAATCACTATCGTTACTCAAGACATAATCCACTATCCCCAAATTTTGTAGTCTTGATGCTTCTGCCTCACCTTCAGCTGGGGACTCTACATATGAGATATTCCACCTTTTCAGCTCATTTTTCAATTCTTTAATGTCTTTAGTATCCTTGATATAAAACGATGATGCTTCATTTTTCGTTATCAATTCTCTAAATTTCAAATATTCATCATCAAAGATTTTCTCCTCTAAATTATCGATTTCATTTTGTTGTCTTTCTGCATTTCTCTTGAAGCTAGGCTTTAGATTCCCATCGAAAACGAAAACAAAAGATACATTCAATGAAAGTAACAACCTTATTCTTGAATGGAAAATCTGTAATAATCTCGAAGTCTTTGCACTAGTGTTTAAGCTGAAATATTGCTCTGACCCAATTGCTTCAAATATCCACTGAAATGCGTCTATAGCTATCCTAAGGGGTCTTTTATATTCCTTATAAAAATTTGTCACCAAGACCGCAAAGGGAAGCCTTTCATCAAACCCATCACTGATTATATCCCAAACTGAAGGAACACCCATTAAATGATGTCAAAATCTGTAAAGCCAGCAGCTAGATATTTGAGCCAAGTATTAGTCTCCTTATTATCACCTCAAGTAGGCCTATGGAATCAATATGATTTGGTACCAAGAAACGTCTCATGAATATGTAAACACTTTAAACGGTTTTGATTGTTTTGACTGCATAAGAAAAGATTATGTAATCAGAGCGGTGAATATTAGATAATCCATACTGGTTATGTCCGATCTCCGAAGCCCAATACATCTTGAATTCGAACCTCTTACGATTGAGACTTTTCTAACTCGTGTGTATAGTTTGCTTCGTTAGCCAGTAATATAATTATCCAGGTACTTGGATTATACTGTATACATGTATAAAAATCAAAAATGAGTGTTTTTACAAATTCTAAAAATCCAAAGTTAATTAATAAATATTTAGCTCCAGATTGATCGAATATAAGAGCTTTTTTATAATTGCAGAATATATATTATAAATTTTTTAACTACGTCGTGAATGTTGTTTCAGGTGATTTTCAGTCATATATTGTTAATTGTATTGTAATAGTTAATTGTAGTTTATATAAATTTAAATGTGTGTCATATTGGATATCTCTTAAATAAGAAAAAAAAACACAAAAAAAGTAGAATATATAATACGCTACGTCGCAGCTATATATTCAAAGTATACTTCCCCACATATATGGCAGATCTCATATATGTACACTAAATGATTGCACTTAATGGTATCTGGTATTCCTTTCTGAGGATTGGAAATGATCGATGTAAACCGCAAGAATTGTCCTCCAAGATCAAACTGGTTTCAATATAAATACTCACCGACTGACATGAGAAATTTGATAACTCAGATGTATATGAGTTTAGATATAACATACACGATCGATGAATAAAAAAAGAATACTTGGGGTTCATTCCACGTCCATGTTGAATAGAAGTGATGTTGAAACTTCTTCCAATTCTAATTTTAAAAGGTCTCTTTTTGTTGAGATTCGACTCCTTAGTACTAGATTCACGGATTGAATCATGCTTAGAATCAGAATGAGATTCCATCCCCGGAACGATGTGTGAGTTAGGCATGACTCTGGCTTTGGGTTTGTTTGACTTTGGCATGAATTTGACTTTGAAATTGTTTGACTTTGACATGACTTTTGACTTTGACTTATTTTGATACTTGATAAGATGTAATTAATACTTTGCAATAGAGACTGCGAGTTGATTTAATATAGTTGGTTGTTAATATAGATAATTGTTTATATAAATTGAATGTGTATTTCTTGGTGTATGGATAATACCTTTGGCTGAACAAATAAACTTATATGGAATAAGTGATATAGCAGGTCAGGACTTTTCTTTGTAGCCCGAGCACGTGATATAATGATAATAGGACGGCTAGTTGTTCAGGCTTGTACGATATAATATGTAGCAATACCTGTTATATGATTGACAAATAAATGTGTAATTTGATTGATTTACTAGACTCACTGAAAGACCTTAATGGATAAGACTTATAATAATCGACGGCTTCAACTAATATAGTTTAGACAAACAAAGTATTTTGTAGTTATCTAAACTCAGATATCTGTGCTTCAAGATATAGTTATATGGACTGAATCAATGTTATTGGGTATTCAATAACTTGAATAAAAATAATAGAGCAGGACTAACAAGTACGATTGATAAGTTAATAGAGTAAGTTAACTTTAGGACAGTAAATAATTGATATAATAGGATAATAAATTTAGTAAATATATGACGGATTTAAAGGATTTAAATCGAACGCTGTAATATTTGATCTTATGTAATCACGAGAGTGATTAGTTTGTAGAAAAGATAAAGTAGAAAAGAAGAAGAAAATCAAATTATTCAAGAAATTTTGCTCCTTTTATATTCATATTGTCTCCGGGTGACTATAACTCTTGTTCGAACCAACATAATGTTGAAGAAAACGTTACAGACAACGTTGGAGATAATTTTGAAGAGATACTTGTATAGTAAGTCTAGATTTACTTATCTAAATTAAGTTATATTTACTTGATTATTTTTTGTGATTGGTTTTATCATGTTATCGTGACTTTCTGGCCATTCATTACCACTTGTCTTCATTTCTCCTTATCCATTTTTCCTTATCAAATATCACTATCTTTCTCCAATTATTTCCTTATCATGTATCTTAGTTTTGAGGACCATATCATGTGACTACTCATGTGACTGAGGATAATCACTGTCTATCATGTGACCTGTCACCTGACTCACTATCTCAATATTATGTATGTGGTATGTTTTCCTGTTTTTGTGTGCTCGCTCATTTTCATCAACGATTGAGGCTCTTGTGTGTAGTAAGCCTTAACCAACATACCTAATCTAGCGCGAAACAAGAGACGTGTTATACACGTTATCTATAGAATCTACTCAGAATGTCAAAAGCTGATAAATTTGATTAAGCAGTGGTACCCCGTAGAAACAACCAATGAAACTGGTTTAATGACCGTTCATAGGAGCCGATATGCCCCCCATTGGATTGAAGTCTGCTTGGGTGTGGTTCTCGGTTCTGTGTACCAGTGTTCGGATATACACCACAGGGACCTAAGTGTTAATGCCAGATTCTGGGCCATGGAACAGAGTTCTACAGAGTTCAACAGAGTTTACATACGACAAATGATTTGATGCCTATCAGACGTTCCGCCATATTCGCGATCAATACGACAGCCATTGTCATGATTGATAATCCCATATTTTCAAACACGATCAACCTTCTTACCGCATCGGGAAGTGTAATGAAGCTGTCGACTGACGCGTTTAATTTAACTTTGTATTCTTCAATGACTACAAGAAGAGAACTAAGACACGAAAGAAACAGCGTGAGTCTAGAGCCAATCTTGAGTGCATGATGATGGGTCCGGGGCGATGTTGACAGGGTTGTTCAGTTGTAGAAGTGGGTGATGGTGCTTGATGAGCCCAATACTAGTTGATAAAGCATTGGAGTAGTGAGTTTGGAGATGAATGGAATAAGGGTTCACTAAGTTGATACAATGGACCCACTGTGGAATGTGTGGAATGAAAGACACACGCGTCGTTGTCCACAACTTGTTCAAGTAAATATGCATTAATGGGATCAATTAGATCGACAGCCCAATTTATTAGTTGGCGTCAGGATGCAAATTCCTTCCACAGAACCTCAACTGAGAATGGGAGATCTCTGCAAACAAGAGACGCACAAACCACAAGTGAATCAACGAAGTTGACCAAATTAAATCAAATGAAAGATATGAAGCCTGGATCCTGGCCCTGAACTCTGGCCATTTGATCAATTTCAACATTCCAGTACATTTTGCTGTGAATGGACAAAGTAGTTTAACCCGTCCAGCTTCAACAAACACCGTAGCTAAACGGTCGACAAACATAGTAGTAAACATTAGCCATTTTGGAAAATGAACCCTCCAATAGATTACACTCCAGTTAATGTATGATCAGTAACACAGTGCACTCTTGGACCACTAGCAAGGATCTAAAGTATGGGCCACGCGTAACAACTTCAAAATTAAAAGATCAACGCTTGTGGTTGAATCCTACACTAAACAACGTCAACTACGAGCGGATCTTGCCTATGGTCACCGGTAAACCAAAGGGGCCTCTACGAAGTCCCACTGCTCTGGATCCAGCACCAATACTTCTCACGACGAGTCCTTGGAGGCCATTGTCTTGTTCGCTGCTCGAATTATTATCCTGGCAACAAAATCTCGGTACTTTGAGATCTCAACGGGGCCCGCAATAACTATGCCTTCCACGATTATCCAACATGCTACAGAGTTCCTGCGTAGTTTTCCCGTGGCTATCAAAGTGAACTCCAGTCATTTCATATGGACAATCTTTCATAACGCTTTCAACCTGGAAATTCAAGCCTTCTCATTAAAGTCGCAATTTTTTCAAGAATGATCTACGGTTAAATTGATGATCTTGATGCATAAAAGTGCAGTCAATTTGATTCATTAAAGAAAATGCCGATAAATGTCTTAATAATTGGTTCGTAACAGAAACAGTGTGGCCAACTTCCCTTTCCAATTGATTTATGAAATATAAAACCACTTGCTTTCCCTTAAAACCTTTATCTTTAACAGATTAGCCCACTCGCTTCCCACTAAAATTGCGATAATGACTGCTCTATTCGAACTATTCCACCATAACAGCAACAAGAGCACGATGAAAACCCACCCAGAAAGCCACATGACCTTTGCAGAGTCTGAGAACACACTTTTGGGTAACGATGTTGATTTGGGTGATGTTTACAAAGAGCTGATACCTACTCTTGATGAGATTGAACAAAGACAAAATGCCACAATCGAATCGGTAACCAATGAACAAGGTGAGAGTTTCCACGATTTATACGCATTCGATTCAAATGGCGAGCCGCTTTACTTCCATACTTTCAAAGGGAAAATAGTACTGGTGGTGAACATCGCTACACAATGCGCCGCTGCTTATCAACTAAGGCAGTTGGAGGGATTATATCAACGTTATAAACACATTGGATTCACCATCCTGGCGTTCCCATCAAACCAGTTCCATCAAGAACGAAAGGGATCTGATGAGTTCGTTGCAGAGAAATGTCGTATGAAATATAACGTTTCATTCCCAATAATGGAAAGGGTTAAAGTTAATGGGAAACAACAAAGTGATGTTTTCAAATTTCTAAAGGATCAAAAACATGGGTTTTTAAATTCTGTTCGAGTAAAGTACAATTTTGAGAAATTTCTTATTGGTAGAAATGGTGAAATTTTATACAGATATTCAACTTTCCAAAAAGTTACAAACAAGATTGAAGAGGATTTACAGAATCATTTGATTGATGAGCAGAAAATCGTCGCTAAACCAAGGGTGAAATCTATTACAAAAGCTGATATCCATCGTATAGTGTACATTTGAAAGGCTGGCCCAACTAATCAATTTTAATCAATAATAATAATATTAATACAAAGGGACAATCATTCAAACAAATATGACGAGATTTCAATGCTAAACACTCATTTCCTACCCCTTGAACTTTTGCCACGAGCAGGTTTCTTTGGCTCAACTTGTTCATCATCATCGTCATCGAACTCGTCATCATCAACATCAACACTGGTTTTTCTTGAACGTTTCTTATTAGTCTTGGAAGATGCCCCTCCGTTCAATTCAGCTTCAATTTCCTTAACAACGCACGCTAATAACGTTTGAGCTCTTCTCGATAATTCCGCTGTGGTTCTTGATTGGAAGAAGAAATCAAATCTGAACAATGGTGAAGATCTTATACTGTCTCTAATCCGTTCGAATAAGTCGGCTCTGTCAAGACCAAAACGGTATAGTTGAACTAATAGATATCTATCTTCCTCCTCGGAGAAAACACGACGATTAGTGGTTGCTGGTGGGAATTTTAAAACTAAATCTTGTAATGGATTTAAATAATGAGATAATTTTATTCTAAGTGATTCCTTTTGTAATTTCCCCTTACGTATTTTTTCCTCACCAGTTTCAATTTGTGAAATATAACGTTCAAATCCTTCAATTTGTGAATAATTAACCCAAAACGCCTTGGCATATTCACGAACTTCATCAATCGTCTTCTCAGGAAATTCAGATGCAATAGCAGTGATGGAATTTCTACCATATTTAGCACATACTTGAATAAATTGAGTGAATTCTCTTCTAGACCAATTCCCAAACCCCTTTTGTAATAACTCTGTTTTTTCAAGTTCTTCCTCTTCACTCAATGGTGTTGCATTCTTGATTTCCAATTGTGCCAATCTTTGTTCAGCTTCTCTTTGCTCAAAATCTTCATCAGATCCATCTGGCAATGGAACTTTAAACCCAATGGTTTTTTTATAATATGCCTTTTCACGATCGAAAATCTCAATTAGTTTAATTGGATAAAATTGATGATCGAAAATATTTGGTTGTTTCGGCGCCCTTGGTAGTTTTTTATCAGTTGTGGTTCTACCACCAGTGTGTAAAACATCTTTATAATACATATCAATCGAGTAGTTCTCTTTACGTTCTCTTTTAGCTGGATTGATCCATGTCAATCCACTGATCTTATCAGCAGCACCTTTTTTCTTGAAATCTTCACCATTCCATTCATAAGCAGAATCAGATGCAAATTTTTGTAATTCATCTAAACCCAGCTTACTATAACGTTCGGATAATTTAGATGTCTTCTGTTCAGATTTCTCTAAAATCTTATCAAGATCAAATTCATCATCTTCACCACCTTTAGCACCGAAAACATCAGAAGCACCAAATTGAATCATATTCAACAAATCATCTTTGGAATTCGCTTTTGCAGATTGCGCTTGCGCAGTACCTGCATTACGACCTTGTTGAATGACAATTTGGTCCAATCTTAACTTTTGAGTAGCCCTTTCTAAAACCTTCTCCTCAATGGCATTTTCAGTAACCAATCTGAAAACCTTCACCTGTTTAGTTTGACCAATTCTATGAGCTCTATCCATAGCTTGTAAATCAGCTTGAGGGTTCCAATCTGAATCGTACAACACAACAACATCAGCAGAGGTTAAATTGATACCTAACCCACCAGCTCTTGTTGTTAGCAAAAACACAAATTTTTCGGAATCTGGGGCATTATATTCATCAATGGCTTTGATTCTTTCAGTATGGTCTGTTTGACCATCAATACGACAATATTGGTATTCTCTGAAAACACAATAATCTTCCAAAATGTCCAATAAACGAGACATTTGACTGAAAATCAAAACTCTTGATCCTTCTTTCTTCAATTTTTTCAATAGTCTATCCAAAACCTTTAATTTTTGAGCGTTATAAACCAAATGTTCATCTGTGGTATATGGAGGACCTGGTTCAGCACCTTCAAACAAATATGGATGGTTACAACATTTTCTCAATTGCATCACAATGTTCAACAATCTTGTCTTGGACTCACGCTTACCATTAGCACCATTAACCGCATCTATATCTTTTTCGAGAATACTTTGATACCATTTTCTTTGCATCTCTGACATACCAATGTATAAATTGACTTCCTTCTTTGGTAGCAAAGATTTTTCAACATCGTTTTTGATACGACGTAATAAGAAAGGCTGCAAGACCTTGTGTAATTGTTGAATAACTTGATCTTGCTTGTTTGATTCTTGCTGAGCATTGTCAAAGTTTGGGTCTGGGGTAGCTTCATTTGATGCTAAAAACCACTGATCAAAAGCTTCAGAATCCGAGAAGACATCAGGTAAAATGAAATTTAAAAGAGCCCACAATTCATGAAGATTGTTTTGCAATGGCGTACCAGTGATAAGAAGTCTATTTCTTGAATGGAAAACACGGATGATTTGTGACAACATAGATTCTTCATTTTTAATTCTATGAGCTTCATCGATTACAATATATTGCCAGTCAAATTTTCTAAATTGTGCCTTTTCTCTAATGACAATCTCATAAGAAGTGATACATACATCAAAATCACAAGATAATAATCTATCCTTGATCAAGTTTGCTCTGTGTTCCTTATCACCTTGTAAAATGAAAGCGTTAACATCAGGTGTCCATCTGGCAAATTCCCTTGACCAGTTATCTAAAGTAGATTTTGGAACAATAACTAGATGTGGGCCTTTGATGTTTCTGATATAACGAAGGTACCCTAAAAATGATATGGTTTGTAACGTTTTACCCAACCCCATTTCATCAGCCAAGATACCTGAAATATTATTTTCATGTAATGAGATCAACCAATTCAAACCGGCAATTTGATATGATCTTAATTCACCATGAACATAGCCTGGACTTTCAGTGAATTCAGTGATGACATTGTTCTCGTCTTCTTCATCTTGTAACAACTCAGCATCTTCTTCCTTCTCAGTCTTACGTCTTCTGTTACTTGTAGATTTTGTAGATTTAGACTTGAGTTTGTCTTCTTCAATAATGTTCAATACTTGCTTGAATTTCGGATCTTTCTCAGCCTTGTTGTTGATGAAATGGGAGAATAACCCAGTTAGACCTAGCAAATATTTGAATCTTTTAGCAGTATCTTCAACGTTGAATTTTGATTTTGTTTGGTCGACAAAGTAGCTTTTTTGCTTCTCGTTCAATGACTTTAGATCTATTTCTATAGGAGCTGGAGAATCATAGTCTGGAGTGGGAAAATTTGGATCAGCAGTTTCAAGGGCTTCCCCATTATATAGAGCTTCGGATGACATATCTCTATTGGTGAATTGTTCTCTTATAAGTTGGGTCTCAAGTCAAGACAATAAGTAGCGTAGATATCGAGAGTCAAAAGCACCGGAAAACAATGAAAAAACGCGTCAAATTATCGAAATTTCAACAACCAGCACCAAAACCAAAAGAAAACTTAGGAATCAATGGTATCAATGCAAAAGAGTATCAACTTTGAACTGTTTGTTTGGATAATAAACATCTTTCTCGTGGCAATTGGACATTTGTTTTCGAGCGCGACCTTTTACATAGAAAACGTTCAAAAATTACTTGATTAGGCAGTCTACGAATTGCCTAATTTGGCCGACAGGAAGACTTTCAAAGATATTAGTATCTTAATGATCCTTGAAATCATGAGAGGAAATATTCTCTACTAACCCATCTCTTAAAATAAACCAATGAGCCATTAAACCACTAAGAAAGCATTCAATTGTGTCAAAAATTACAATTTTTTTTTCTTTTTTTCTCCTCTGCTTTTCGCGGATTTTCATGATTTCCATTTTTTCCTTTTCAGTTTGTAAGCAAAAGAAGATTTGTATGGCAATATTACTTATTATCTCGAGTTTTCCTCTTTATCTTGCACAACGAAGTAACTACAAAGAGGTGAAGCACTAATAGGAAAAATGATAGCTGTGGAGTCTAGAATAAGCCCTAACTTCAACAAGCTTGATAATCCACACTTGAAAGAGCCTGAACCAGAACATTGTCCCGGCCCAGAGTCAGAAAATGCTGGTAAAGGTGATGCTTGTGATGGATGTGCAAATAAAGACATATGTGAATCATTACCAAAAGGACCAGACCCAGACATACCCATAATCAACGAAAGACTTGCCAATATAGACCATAAGATTCTTGTCTTATCGGGGAAAGGTGGTGTTGGGAAATCCACGTTTACTTCCATGTTATCATGGGCTTTAGCTGCTGATCCAGATTTAGAAGTTGGTGCTATGGATTTAGATATTTGTGGTCCATCTCTACCCAGAATGCTCGGCGCTGAAGGTGAATCTATCCATGCTTCAAATTCCGGTTGGACGCCTGTTTATGTCAACGACAATTTGGGGATGATGTCTATTGGGTTTATGTTACCAGAAACTGATTCTGCTATTATTTGGAGAGGTGCAAAGAAGAATGGGTTAATTAAACAATTTTTGAAAGATGTGGATTGGGGAAGATTGGATTACTTGATTGTTGACACTCCACCTGGTACATCCGACGAACACATTAGTGTCAACACGTATTTGAAAGAATCTGGTATCGATGGTGCATTAATCGTAACAACCCCACAAGAAGTTGCACTTTTAGATGTTCGAAAAGAAATAGATTTTTGTCGAAAGGCTAAGATCAAAGTTTTAGGAATAGTGGAGAATATGTCAGGGTTTGTTTGTCCAAATTGTAAAGGTGAATCCCAAATATTTAGAGCAACCACAGGAGGTGGTAAAGCTTTAGCTGAAGAATTAAATATTCCATTTTTAGGCTCTGTTCCATTGGATCCAAGAATTGGTAAAGCCTGTGATTCGGGTGAAAGTTTCTTGGATTTATACCCTGACTCACCAGCATCAACTGCTATATTAGACGTGGTTGAAGCATTGATTGATTCAGTGGAAAATGCATAAGCGTATGATACAAACCAGATACAATATAATTCACGAAGGAGAAAAAAGTTGAGGGTACATATATATACGTATATTTATATTAATTGAAAAGGTGTTTTCTTGTTTTCAGTTTGAACTACGTGTAGATTTCCACATCTGTTTATCATTATAAACTTTTTCAATGCATTGTGATTAATTTATGAAGTAGTCTAACATTATTGTACAAGGGGGTTTTTCAGTCAAGCTGTTTTCTTTAAGCTCCTTCCAAAAATTGTCGTTTAACATATTGCAAAGTTAATGGAGCAGCATAAAATTGCGATTCTCCATCACCAAGTGGTAGTTTTAGTATTTTATCAACAGAAACACTATTGTTTTTGATTTCAGCATTTTTCAATATTTTTTCCGCAACAGCTTTAGCTATAAGCCTCACAGCGACCTTGGAATGGAAGTTTGTTTGTTTTAATGATTGTAAGTTTTCAGCAAGGAATTTCAAAGCCTTTTCAGTATCTTTATTTTTTAAGTCCAAGTAGTTCTTATAGATTTCCAAGCCAACGTTCCAATCATTCACTTGTTTAGACTTTGGAAATCTGCGAATCAACGCTTCCAAATCTTGCAATTTTGATCCATTGTTGATCACTGCTGATGGAGCTACTTTACTAACAATGGTATTGTGGGCATCTTCATATTTACCGGCATCTAATAAAAAGGAAGATTCCTTCCAGTAATCACCTGAATATCTATTGTATAATGCGTTTGCTTCTGATAATAAAGATTTTGGAATCCTTAGTTGAGCTGTGAGTCTCTCCAATAATGATTGAGCTCCATTGAAGACTTGGACTTTCTTCGTCAACAACTCTTTAACGTGATGCTCAGTAGCATGATCATTGTTCAGATGAGCCAAAACAAACAAGGCTTCTTCCCATAGCTCACCGGCTTGTAATTGTTCAGCAAATAGCAATGTCAGTTGATCACCAAATTCAGCAGATCTTTTGAAGTTCAATTGTTCAGTGGATCTCACTAATATTTCATAAATATACCATTGGAATCTGACATCGAGGCTTTTTGATGGCTTCAATGCTGAAATTATGGTACCAATATCGTATTTATCATTGGTTTTATGAACAAAAAGTTTCAAAATGTTGAAATGGATGTCATCATCACCTTCAATATCTGAAGGAACTGAAGCCACAAATGCTGAGATCGAGCTAGCGATAGTTTCACTGGAATCCCCATAATATAAAAGAAGCCCCAATCTTGCCTTCCATGATAAACCTTCTGTCAATTTGACAGTAGTATCCTTGGTCAAAATATCGCCTTTCAACAAATAATAGATTTTCAGTATACCCTTTGGAATTGTATGTAACACGGCGTTTTTTCTCCATTCTTCAATTTGTTTAGTAGCACTCAATTTAACATTTGGATCATTTGACCCCAAAAGAGATATAAGAACTGAGAGATATGGATTTGTGGTATTGATTGCCAATCTAGCAGCATTGGAAACCTCAAACATCACAAGATGCAAAAAAATCTGCTCAGAAAAATCACCAGTTTGTTGAAGTTTGGTCTTCATATCAACCTCAATTTCATTCTTGATCCATTGCACTAATTTTTCTCTGCGTCTCACTTGGACAACCCTGTTGACAACATCAACATTATCCAATTGTGACAATTCTGGGGTCAATAAATTTTTGGTATCAAATAAGATGGAAGCTAACTCCCAAATGGACTTTTCCTTGTTCTTTGCATCACTCTTGAAAGCACTGACAATGAATTCAAAAGTCAAGTCCTCGTTCTTAGCAACTTTTGGAAGTTTGTTTGTTCTGATTGTGATGTTGGACAAATTCAAATGTCTTTGATAAATAGATTTTAGAATCTCCTTATTGGTGATTCCAAAGAATTTGTTCAAAGGTTGCTCTTTAACAAAAGAAGCGGTTCTTTGATTTCTTACTAGCAGTTTGGCTTCATTGGTTAGATGTGCGAAATTGTAGTTTTCCAATCTCAACTCCTTCTTGATGCTTTTCCTAGTTTTGGTGGCCTTGGCAAAATCACCAAAAATCAAAGAATCGAGCTCTCCAGGAGTAAGTGCTTTTGCAAAAGATCCATCATGAACAGTCGTGCGCTTAAGCGTTTCATCACCATAAATGGAGTCGAACCTGGAAGACAAATTCAACTGATCATTCCAGTCATCAGCCACGGCCAACTTAGGGTCAACTTCTAGACCTTTGAAATCCTCTTGATCAACATTGTAAGGTTCATATTGTTTTTCGTCCAAAACTTCAGAGTCACCATCCATCAGATAATCATCTTCATTCACAAATGATTCATCACCATTTATCATACCAGTGGGAACTTTGACATCATCGTTTTCTTCTCCCATGACATTGTCATCTTCATCAGACAAAATCACAGCCAATGGAGCATTATTCTCCTCCGGGTCAACTTCCTGAGTACGGATCAAGTCATATGTTTGTCCTGAAATGAAACTTCCTGGCATGAGGTCGGTTGCATCAAAATCAAAAGAATCATCAACTTTTTGTTTCTTGAATAAAAAAGTGTCTTCCGTCAAGTTTCTGCTTTTGAAAATATGGTTTGATTTTTCTGGTTGGTCTGCAATTGGAGCTGTCTGTACTTCAGCAGTCTTTTGAACTTTATTTCCCATTTCAGCTCTCTTTTTTCTGATGTTCTCCAATTCTGATTCAACATCAATAACATCATCTTCGTCATTTACAAGACCCCAAATACTAAAATGCTTGACTTTGAAAGTCCAACTTCCGGAAAATTGGTCATATGTAATGAATTCCATATCTTTGAGTTCTTTCAATTTTCTAACAAACAATCTCAACTCCAGATCTTGAGTGGTTTGGTTTTCCTTGTCAGTCCTTTTCCCTCTTTTGCTAACAGGGAAACATTTTTCTAGGGTAATTGTCGCTGGAACATTAAGACCAGAGCCCAATGGGATTTTGTCGTTTGGATAAACTTCAACTGTTCTATTCTTGTTGAATTTTACAACATTACCAAACAAATAACCCCTCAAGTCAGACCAGAAGGCTGTTAAATCAACTGGCAGTTCGAAGCTGATGGACCCATATCCCTTTCTACCGATTGTGAAGTCTGAGATTTCAGCAAGTTGTCTCAACTGTAGTTGTGCTAGCTCGTCAATGGAAGGCGAACACCAATATTCATCATTGCTGGCGGCGTTTTTGATTCCTTCAGCACCATTATCTGGTTTAATTTCATTGGTACCGTTTGTTTCTTCTATTAGTTCATCCTTCTCGTTGACTTGTGCTGTTGTAGGCTCACCTTCATGAATAGTTGAGCCATTAACTTCCCAATCTATAGTATTTTCATCTTCACGACCTAAAACTCTGATCTTCTTAGCACCACCAGACTCACCAAATATTTTTATTCTTCTCGATTCACTTCTTGTAGGATCGACTTTCAACTTCAAATAATCAGTTGATAAAGTTCTTCTCCCTGATGTAGCTGCAGATGATCTTGGATTATGACTAGAAGAAGCAAACGGTCTGACAAAGAGCTTTGTGGAAGCTGCTTCCTTGGTATCAGTAGGTATGGTAGAATGCAACAAGTCCTTCTTTGGCGAAAATAGTCCTTCTGAATCGTAACGCGCTTGGGATTTCAGGCTACTGAATCTCGTGCTTAATCTTTCAAGGATTCCTGATCTTGGACCCTGTGGTGCTGAAACAGATGATCCAGAGCTATTGGACAAGGATCTTTTACGCGACGCAACGTTGTTACTCAATGGATGTTTCGATGCTTTGGCGGAATCTGTTATGGATTTTGGTAAATCTTTGAAATTGTATTGTTTGGCTGGTGGTGTACTTATGCTTTGGTTCAACTGACCACCATTGGCTCCACCAAACAAAGATGACGATGGTGCTTGTGAATTGTTTGAAGTATTTCC
This sequence comes from Hansenula sydowiorum, assembly GCA_030574735.1. Classification (NCBI taxonomy): domain Eukaryota; kingdom Fungi; phylum Ascomycota; class Saccharomycetes; order Phaffomycetales; family Wickerhamomycetaceae; genus Hansenula; species Hansenula sydowiorum. The sequence continues at coordinate 190,126 of JAJMFN010000303.1, forward strand.
GAATAAACCACCATTTGGCTGTGACGCACTGCTCGATGAATTGCCAAATAAGCTTGGTTTTGGTGCTTGTGCTGCCGTAGAAGATCCACCAAAGAGAGATGATGATGTATTGTTTTGATTCCCAAACAAGCCTCCAGTAGTAGCCCCTGTGTTGGTATTGTTGGAAGAGTTGCCGAAAAGCCCTCCAGAATTTGTGGTTGTACTGGCAGCTGGTTTACCGAATAATCCACCACTGGTAGATCCTGTGGAAGTGTTATTGTTTCCAAAAAGGCCTCCAGATTGGCCAGTGGAGTTTGATGTATTTGCATTACCAAATAGCGCAGAGCCCGTACCATTTGATGCATTGGCATTCGAGCCAAACATTCCACCACCAGGGGCAGGTTGATTGGCATTTGAGGGATTCGTTGCGCTATTTGATCCAAACCCACCACTGGTTGGAGTTGATGTAGTATTATTGTTTGATCCAAAGTTGAAACCAGTTGATGGTTTATCATTTCCAAAGAGGCCCCCAGAAGTGCTATTGTTGGTAGGCGTACTAGATCCAAAGCCACTTGGTTTAGCCCCAAATCCAGAGCCAAACCCAGAGTTTGTATTCGAAGATCCAAACATTTATATGATATACCACCTTCTTGCGATCCTATCTTCTAATTTGTGATTATGCGAGCCAATTGACGTTCAAAGGTAGAGATTTGACAGCGAGATTGGACAGCTAGACCTATTGACGATGAAAAGAAAGGCGGACACACAAAGACTTGCTGGATCTCTGTTCTGTTGTTGGATTACAACCTCTCCTCGTCATGTAAACAACAGAGCTTTGATCCAAAGATTTTTTCCTAGCAAAAGTCCAGGAATGCAAGATCCGAGGCCGCGAAACAGAAGCTACGACACTAGATCTCGATTTCCGGGGATAGAAAGAAGGACTACTAACGACTACGGACGATACAAGAGACGAGTGAAGAGCTATGACTCGATTCTATTACTCGTTAAAGCTTAGTCTGCTCGAGTATTAAGCCGTGTCCCAAGAACATCGTGGCATTGAATTCAATCTGATTGTGATGGATCGCTTCCGATGAGGTTACCCGCGAAAGTGAATTTTTTTTTCTTTATGCAGATAAGTTATATGCTACTTGAAATTTTTTTTGGCTCAAATAGTAGTTGATTATAAAGATCAAACAAGATCATTTGGCTAGATACGATTCAAAGGATTAGTTAATTTGTTCGTTCTTGGTCAATATGGATATCTCCAAACCTGTCGGCTCAGAGATTACCTCTGTTGACTTTGGGGTTTTGTCTGCAGAAGAGATCCGTAAACTATCTGCTAAGCAAATCACTAATCCAACGGTCTTTGATAATTTGGGTCATCCAATCTCTGGTGGTTTATATGATCTTGCATTAGGTGCCTTCTTGAGAAATCAATGTTCCACTTGTGGTCTCGACGATAAGTTCTGTCCTGGTCATCAAGGTCATATTGAATTGCCAATTCCAGTTTACAATCCATTATTCTTCAACCAATTATACATTTTTTTGAGAAGTGCATGTTTATACTGTCATAACTTTAGACTGAAATCCACAGAAGTCCATCGTTACGCATGTAAGCTGAAATTGATCCAATACGGTCTGCTGTTGGAGCTGTCCGATTTGGACAACATCCATATGGGATTCTCACTAGATGATGAAGCCGAAGAAGAAGAAACATCAAATGAAACGTTTAATCCACAAGCTGAACGTGAGTTGATCCAAAAGAGAGAAGACTATGTCAACACTGCTATTGCTAAAGCTTTGAGTGAAGGTAGAACTTCTGAAAATGGTATCATCACTGCTACTGTTGCCGAAGAACGTAAACATTTGGTACATGAGTTCTACAAAAAGATCTTATCAAGACCAAAGTGTGGTAACTGTAGCATGTTCTCACCAACTTTCCGTAAAGACGGTTTCACAAAGCTTTTTGAGAACCCATTGAAGGAGAAGCAAGAACTTAATAACAGGGTTAAAGGCCATGCCCGTCAAGATATGTTGAAGACAAATGGTGACAAGGTAGATGCTGACTCAACCCCAGCAAATAAAACAGCAGGTTCCAAATATGTCTTGAGTACTGAAGTGAGAAACATCATGCGTGCATTATTCAAGAAAGAATACAACATCTTCAACTTTTTATTCCACTCAAGACCAAGATCAACTGAAGTGGTTAATGCTGAAATCTTCTTCTTACAAGCAGTCGTTGTTCCACCAACCAGATTCCGTTTACCATCCAAATTAGGAGAAGAAGTACACGAAAATTCTCAAAACGAACTGTTATCAAAGATCTTGAATACTTCATTGTTAATTAGAGACTTGAATGATCAAATTTCTACCATTCAAAAGGACCAAATCACTGCCGAGGAGAGAAAAATTACTTTCAACAGATTGATGAATGCTTTTGTCACTATTCAAAATGATGTTAACGCTTTTATTGATTCCACAAAGAACCAAAATGCCAATGCTGCTAGAACTGCTGCTCCAGGTATCAAACAAGCATTGGAAAAGAAAGAAGGGTTGTTTAGAAAGCATATGATGGGTAAGCGTGTGAATTATGCTGCTCGTTCAGTTATTTCCCCTGATCCAAATATCGAAACAAATGAAATTGGTGTTCCACCAGTGTTTGCTGTTAAATTGACATATCCTGAACCAGTCACTTCTTATAATGCTGCTGAATTACGTCAAGCTGTTATCAATGGTCCAGATAAATGGCCAGGTGCAACTCAGATTCAAAACGAGGATGGTCAATTGGTTTCGTTGATTGGTATGACTGCTGATCAACGTAAAGCTTTGGCTAACCAACTTTTGACCCCTTCAGGTAACGCTAGTCACGTCTTGAACAAGAAGGTCTATCGTCATATCAAAAACAACGATATCGTTATCATGAATCGTCAGCCAACTTTGCATAAGGCTTCAATGATGGGTCATAAAGTTCGAGTCTTACCAGGTGAGAAGACGTTACGTCTACATTATGCCAACACCAATGCTTATAACGCTGATTTCGATGGTGATGAAATGAACATGCATTTCCCACAAAATGAGAATGCAAGAGCTGAAGCTTTGAACTTGGCAAATACCGACTCTCAATATTTGACTCCTACTTCAGGGTCGCCATTAAGAGGTTTGATTCAAGATCATATTTCTGCCGGTGTGTGGATCACAAATAAAGATAGTTTCTTCACCAGAGAACAATACCAACAATACGTTTACGGATGTATTCGTCCAGAAGATGGTCATTCAACAAGAGCTAAACTAGTCACTGTTCCTCCAGCTATCTTCAAGCCAATCCCATTATGGACCGGTAAACAAATAATCACAACTGTTTTGTTAAACATAACTCCTGTAAATATGCCAGGTATCAATTTATTGTCTAAGAATAAGATTAAGAATGAATACTGGGGTAAAAGTTCAGAAGAGAATATTGTTCTTTTCCAAAACGGTGAACTTTTATGTGGTATCTTGGATAAATCTCAATATGGTGCATCCGAATATGGTATTGTTCACTCATTGCATGAGGTCTATGGGCCAACTGTTGCTGGTAAAGCTTTGTCAGTTTTGGGTAGATTATTCACAAACTATATTCAATCTACTGCTTTCACCTGTGGTATGGATGATTTACGTTTGACTGCTGAAGGTAACCAATGGAGAAGTGAAATCTTGCTAACCTCTGTTGATGTTGGTCGTTTAGCTGCTGCCGAAGTTACCAACTTGGATAAAACTACTAAACATGACGATCCAGAATTGTTGAAACGTCTAGAAGAAGTTTCTCGTGATGATAACAAGGCTGGTATTTTGGATGCCGTTACACAGTCAAAAGTCAACACTATTACTTCTCAAGTCGTGTCTAAGTGTGTTCCAGATGGTACCATGAAGAGGTTCCCATACAACTCCATGCAAGCGATGGCTTTATCAGGTGCTAAAGGTTCCAACGTGAACGTTTCTCAAATTATGTGTTTGTTGGGTCAACAAGCTCTAGAAGGTAGACGTGTGCCAGTCATGGTGAGTGGTAAAACATTACCTTCTTTCAAACCATACGAGACTGATGCCAGAGCTGGTGGTTACATCAAAGGTCGTTTCTACTCTGGTATCAGACCTCAAGAATACTATTTCCATTGTATGGCTGGTCGTGAAGGTTTAATCGATACTGCTGTTAAAACTTCTAGATCTGGTTACTTGCAACGTTGTTTGACGAAACAATTGGAAGGTGTTCATGTTTCTTATGATAATTCTGTCAGAAATGGTGACGGTAGTTTGATCCAATTCTTATATGGTGGTGATGCTGTTGATGTCACTAAAGAATCTCACATGAATCAATTCAAATTCTGTATTGATAACTATGCTGCACTATTGACTAAATACAACCCAGGTGCTCTGATTGAACATTTAGACACAGAATCTGCTTCCAAATATTCCAAGAAGGTACGTAAAAATATGAAAAAGAACAAAGAATTACCACATTACTCCCAATCCACAAAATACGATCCAACATTGTCTGTCTATAATCCATCCAAATATCTTGGTTCTGTCTCTGAAACTTTCCAAAGTAAGTTGGATTCGTTCATTGATGAAAATCCAAAATTTTTTGACAAGTCTGGTTTATCCGATAGCAAATTCCGTGCTTTAATGCAACTGAAATATATGCGTTCTTTGATCAACCCTGGAGAATCTGTTGGTATCATTGCTTCTCAATCTATTGGTGAACCTTCAACACAAATGACATTAAACACTTTCCATTTTGCTGGTCACGGTGCTGCTAATGTTACTTTGGGTATTCCTCGTATGAGAGAAATTATTATGACAGCTTCTTCTGCCATTAAGACCCCACAAATGACTTTACCTATCTTGGACGAAGTAACTGATGACCAAGCTGATGCCTTCTGTCGTTCAGTCGCTAAAGTCGTCTTCTCAGAACTTGTTGATCACGTCACTGTCACTGAAACATCTGGTGATTCTGAAGATGGTAACCCAACTCGTTCATATGCTATTCATTTCGATTTCTTCGATAGCAAACAATACCATGACGAATATGATGTTTCAAAAGAACAACTTGAACAAGTTATAACTACCAAATTCTTGAAAACTTTGGAATCTCAAATCATCAAAGAATTGAAGAAACAAAAGAAAGTTGGTAGCGATTCATTACCAGAAGTTGGTAAAGCTGTTCCAAAATCACAAACTCAAATCACATCAGATGATCGTGTTTCTTCCAAGGCTAATGACAACGATGATGATGATGCTGATGATGAAAAATCACGTACCAAAGGTAAACAATCTGTTTCTTATGATGAACCAGATGATGAAGAGATTGAAACTATGAGAAAAGCTGAGAAATCAGATGAAGATATGGACTCCAGTAGTGATTCAGACAGTGATTCAGATTCAGACTCAGATAGTGATTCAGAAGATGCTGCTAATACCACTGTTTCTGGTGAATTAACCAAGGCTGCTCGTGATCGTCAATCAGCTGTTTTGGGTGCTCACAACTTGATTACCAAATTCAACTTCGATGATGTTAATGGTAGTTGGTGTGAATTCAAATTAGATTTGGATGCCAAAACTCAAAAATTACTTATGGTCAACATTGTTGAAGACATTTGTCGTAAAGTTGTCGTTAAAGAAGTTCCAAACATTGGTCGTTGTTTACATCCACAACCAGAAAATGGCAAACGTGTTTTGACCACTGAAGGTGTTAACTTCAACGCTATGTGGGATTACGATGATTTCATTGATGTTAATGGTATCACATCGAATGATGTTGCTGCTGTGTTACGTACTTATGGTGCTGAGGCTGCTAGAAACACCATTGTTAATGAAATCAATAACGTTTTCGGTCGTTATGCTATCTCTGTGAGTAGCCGTCATTTGGATTTGATTGGTGATATGATGACTAGAGAAGGTACCTATTTGGCTTTCAACCGTCAAGGTATTGATTCTTCAACATCGTCATTCATGAAGATGTCTTACGAAACCACATGTCAATTTTTAACCAAGGCTGTGTTAGATAGTGAACGTGAAGAATTGGAAAGTCCTTCTGCTAAGATTGTTTTGGGTAAATTGGCTGGTGTTGGTACAGGTAGTTTTGATTTACTATCCCGTATGCCAGCTCACGCCTAGGTGTTTTGAGTTTAAGTTGTATACTTAAAAGGGTTCAAGTTGTGTATAATATTGGAGTGTTTGTAGACTCAAAAGAGATTAAAAAATGCATATAGAAATAATTTGAAAAGTTCAGAATTGTAGTCGGTATCACTTAGCTACTCAATTACTACAGTGGATTGTTAAATTTCGAAAAAATGCGCGTTGTTGTTACATTATGTATGTACTTTTTGATAATACCTGAAAATAAACTCATATGGAAACTTTAAAACGAGAAACAAAAGTGAAAAACGTCATCAATCATTTGATATCAAAGATTGGTTTTAATGATTTGATTAATAACCAATCATCTCTTGCAACTTGGTCTCTGAAAGCTGGATCTTTCAAAGTATCAATGGATCTACGTGATAATAAGGAGTAAAGTGTATCCTTTTCATCAACGTGACGACCCCAAACTGGTTGAGCTGCAGATGGGTTTTCCAAACGCATAGCAACACCTGCACTGGTTGTGTTCTTTTTAACAACATCAACAGATTTGTGGTTAACTTCTAATGAGACAACTCTACCCAACAACATTGTAGTTCTTTGTTTGGTTTCTGGATCTAATTTAACGGCACAGATCGGAGTACCAATTCTTAACGTACCTTCAACAACATCAACACCAATAATCATTGGGTTACGTTTGTTGATAATTTGGACAGTCTTCAAAACAACTGGATAAATAGCATATTCCAAGAAATCTTTACGACGTTGTTCCAAAAGTTTTTGTTGATAAGCTGAGAAGGCATCGAATAAATGATAAATGATATCAGCAGTGAACATTTGAATACCTTGTTCAGTAGCATATTGTTCAGCTTCTTTATCAATTTTAACATCAAAACATAACATGACAGCAAATTCTTTAGCTTTATCCAACATGGTGGTGGCTTTCATAACATCACGTTTGAAAACTGGACCTAACCCAATAGACATGACTGGAATTTTCATAGCTTTTAAGAAATCTAATAAGGCTTCTAAAGAACCTAAAGTAGAAGCTTGCACAGTAACACCACGACCACTTGTGTCAACAGAATCCAACAACCCGGTAAGATCATCCATAACTTCATCTAATGCATCTTCTTCTTCCTCTTCAGTGTTGACAACCAACAAACGGGAACCAGCAACGGCTTTTTCCAAATCATTAGCAGCAATCTTAACACCTAAAGCAGCTTTGACCTCTTTGTGGTGAATGTATTCGGATTTCAATCTCAATTCACGTAATGGTTGAGGAGTCAACAATGCACGAATATTTGTCGCTATAGGACCATTCATACCACATAAAACAATTCTATCACCTTCTCTCAAGTAACCATTTGACAAGATAACATCAATGGTAGTACCCAAACCTTCAACGACTTTAACTTCCAAAATGGTAGCCTCACATTCAGTGATGTACATCAATTGTTTAGACATTCTCTTTTGTGTTAATTCTAATAATAACCATAACAAATCTGGAACACCTTCACCGGTAACAGCAGAAGTTGGAACTATAGAAACATATTTAGACATGTTTCTGTTTTGGAAATATAATTCAGAATTCAAACCTTGTTCGGCTAAAGCGACTTTGATTTGTGTGTATCTATCATCGAATTCTTGTTGAACAGATCTTGTTTGTTTAGAGAAAGAATCTCTGAAAGAATTGTTTGGAGTTGTTTGCCATCCGTATAAACGATCAATCTTGTTTAATGCAACGATGAATGGAGCTTTTCTATCACGTAACAATTTGATGGATTCAATAGTTTGTGGTTCTAAACCATGCATGATATCAATAACCAAGATGGCAATGTTACATAATGAGGAACCACGAGATCTTAAATTGGAGAAAGATTCGTGACCTGGTGTATCAATGATTAATAAACCTGGAACATCAAATGTTTGCTTCTCATAAGCAGACATCACAGCAGTTTTAGTTTTAATGGCTTCAATTGGGAAATAAGTAGCACCGATTTGTTGGGTGATACCACCAGCTTCACCACCTTGAACATTAGTTTGACGGATCTTATCCAAAAGTTTGGTTTTACCAGTATCGACATGACCCAAAATACAACAAATTGGAGAACGTAAATCACCTTGACCTGATGATTGATGTTTTTGATTCTTTTTGGATTGTTTTTCAGCTTGTTTCAATTTTTCTTCAGCTTCTTTAGCCTTGGCAGCCAATTCAGCTTGTTCCTTGGCTCTTTGAGCAGCAAGAGCCTCTTTGTTTGAAACTTCAGCTTCAACATCCTCTTCTTCTACCTCACCTTCAGGAGTTTCACCAGATGCAGTGGTTTCAGTCTCAGGTTTAGCTTCTGCTTCATCAGCAGCAGCTTCCCAATCATCGGCAACACCTTCGTCATCTTCTAGAGCCATTTGTTCCCAATCATCAACCAAGGCATCTTCTTCTTCGCCCTCTTGGTCAACTTGTTCAGTAGATTTCTTTGTGGCTTCAGCAGCTTTTTTGGATTCAGCTTCTTCTTCTTCTTGAGTTTTGGTAGACTTCTTCTTTTTACCATAAACAACTTTTTTTGGTTTTGCAGGTTCAGCAGCACGTTCGTCAGATTTTTGTAAACCTTCCACAATCAAACCAGATTTTAATAATTGTTCACGACGACGTTCAATAAGCTTCTTTTCCTCTTTTTGTTTCTTTGTTAACAATTTACCTTCAGCTTTCAGTTGTTCACGTTTTAATCTTTCCTTTTCTCTTTTGGCAGCTCTGATAGCTTCTTTCTCTTGTTCTTCTTCAGCCAATTTTGCTTCTTCTTCAGCAGCCAATTTGTCCTCTTCAGCAGCTAAACGAGCCTCTTCCTCTTCAGCTTGCTTTTTCAATTCTAATTGACGTCTTAAGGCAGCAATACCAGCTGGAACTTTTTTGCCCTTAGCAGCTGGAGCAGCTTTAGAAGCTTCCTCTTTCTTTGCAGCTTCAGGTTCGGCTGAACCAGTTGATGGGGCAGGACTACCACTACCACCTTTTTTATTATCGGCAGTTGCAGCCTTCTTCTTAGCAGCCATTTCCTTCTTTCTTTGTTTCTCCTTTTCCTTTTTCTCTTTTTCCTTTTCTTTCTTAGATTTAACAACTGAAGCACCACCTTTTGGTTTCTCTTCAACAGCAGCCTTGTTAGCCTTCTTTTCTTTATTCTTTCTTAAAGTGGCCATGAAATCACCGCCGAAATCATCTTCAGTGGCTTCACTAGGACCTGAAGGACCCGGAGTGCCTTCTTCTGATTCTGCTTCAGTGGCTGGTGTGCCTAATTCTTCGGCTTGTGGACTTTCGCCTTCAACCTCGTCGTCCCACTCAAAACCACCTTTCTTTCCTTTCTTATCCCTTCAAATGCATTGTTAGTTTCCACTTTTTCTATTATACCATAGCGCATAGCGGTATACTCACTTCTTAGCCATTGTGTCCCTTGATTAATTGATGCTTGATGTTGGAGCCAATCGAACAAACAAGTCTTGATACCCTTCAAATCAACTTTCCACGTCTTTTCTCAAACCTTTTTTTTTCACCAGATTCAAATTTTTGATTTTGCTGAAGCTGAAAAATTCGCGAATTCTTGTAGTCCAAAAAAAAATTTTTTTTGCTGGTTCGGGGAGCATTCTTCTTTTCCAATATGAACAAATTGTTAACAATTGTGAAGAAAAGAGATTGATTATTCTTATTTTAAACAGGGATTTTATAGAGGATAATCGTCAAAGATGTCGACTACCGTGGAAAAGGTGTGTACATGACTCTACCAACCAAATATGTCGTTATTGGATTCAATTTACTAACTAACTCATAAAGATCAAAGCTATTGAAGATGAAATGGCAAAGACCCAAAAGAACAAGAACACTTCGTTCCATTTGGGTCAATTAAAAGCCAAATTAGCCAAATTAAGAAGAGAATTATTAGTCCCTACCAGTAGTGGTGGTGGGGGTGGTGTTGGTTTCGATGTTGCGAGAACAGGTGTTGGTTCAGTTGGGTTTGTTGGGTTTCCGTCAGTTGGTAAATCTACACTATTGAGTAAATTAACCGGTACCCATTCAGAAGCTGCTGCTTATGAATTCACAACTTTAACCACAGTCCCAGGTATTATTCGTTATAAAGGTGCCAAGATCCAAATGTTGGATTTGCCAGGTATCATTGAAGGTGCTAAAGATGGTAAAGGTAGAGGTAGACAAGTTATTGCTGTTGCAAGAACATGTAATTTAATCTTCATTGTTTTGGATGTTAATAAACCTTTAGAACATAAAAGAATCATTGAAAAGGAAATGGAAGGTTTTGGTATTAGATTAAATAAAGAACCACCAAATATCATTGTTAAAAAGAAGGAAAAAGGTGGTATTGCCATTACAAACACCGTTCCATTGACACATTTGGATAACGATGAAATCAGAGCCGTTATGAGTGAATATAAATTAAACTCTGCAGATATAGCATTTAGATGCGATGCCACTGTTGATGACTTGATTGATACATTAGAAGCTTCACAAAGAAAATACATTCCAGCAGTTTATGTATTGAATAAGATTGATTCATTTTCCATTGAAGAATTACAATTATTAACAAGAGTTCCAAATGCTGTCCCTGTTAGTAGTGGACAAGAATGGAATTTGGATGAATTATTGGAAATCATGTGGGATAGATTAAATTTGGTTCGTGTTTATACAAAGCCAAAGGGAAGATTACCAGATTTTAACGAACCAATTGTCTTGAGATCAAATAGATGTACAGTGGAGGATTTCTGTAATCAAATTCACAAATCTTTGGTTTCAGATTTTAGAAACGCACTTGTTTATGGATCAAGTGTTAAACATCAACCGCAATATGTTGGGTTATCTCATGTTTTGGAAGATGAGGATGTTGTTACGATTTTGAAGAAATGAAATGTGCCTTCACCCTCCCGCATTATTTTGTTG